>JACXGI010015512.1:0-17321 GCA_016801175.1 Esox masquinongy
ATTGTGTCATTATGGGGCATTGTGTCATTATGGGGTATTGTGTGAAGATTGAGGTGGAAAAATTCATCAATCTAATCCATTTTAGAATAAGGCTACTGTGACGTTCTTGGAGTGCAGGACACAGGCGCAGAAGTTCAGGAACAAACTTAATTTAACTGCAAGGCTCAGGAACCGTCATATGGAATAGAGTTGTTACATGAAACAATGACAGACAAGAAACACTAGGGCAGGAGGAACTTAAATAGGGACTTAACAAGGGGTGAACGAGGAACAGGTGACACGACTAAACTGGACAGGTGAAACCAATAAACTAAGGGGGACTAAACAGAACATAGAAACAGAGAAACTAGTCACAGGCTGAAAAGGTGACGGGGTCTGAATACGTTCCAAATGCACTTTACATATTTGATTGTGGTACTAATTGTCTTAAAACATTATTACTGTGGTCAGGAAATGTAAGTGATAAACAACGATGTTCTAAACATTAGTTTGGAGGCGTAGCCAAATTTTTCCCAAGTGGTCCACAGAACAGAGGTGTTCATCCAAATGACCTGGTCGTTCGTTCCGTTTTAAAGTTCTATAGAAGTAATGGAACTCACCACCCAGGGGTCTCTGTAGCAACCAAAACATGAGAAAACATAATCCCTAATAAGATCTATAAATATAAACAAACACATTTAATGTATACTCATAAATGGTCCCTTAGGTTGTTTGTTCCTTTAAGACCATAAATCGATAAGATTGTCCCACATTCTAAATTTAGGGAGACTGATGAGAGAAGTATGTTACCAGCCTGCAGGCTTAACGGGAGCAAACAACAACACGGGCAGACATGTAATAGTAGAAATTGTGTTTTTTATATGTATATTAATACTAAAATCTAAAATACATGTGCTTGAAATTGTCTTGAATTCAATTCTGCGCTTAATTCAATTTTAGCTATGTCAGCAGTGTGGTAGAAACAATACAAGGATCTCCCCACACTCAGGATCAATGCAGTTTTCAATTTATTTGCGCTTTCGGGTCAACTGACCTTCATCAGAGCATTGGGTTGACCGAAAGCTCAAAGGAATTGAAAAGTGCATTGATCCTGAGTGTGCGGAGATCTTGTGTTGCTGTCATCTCTTTTTCAACTCTTGCACTTCAGCTACTGACAGGTATGTGCATATCCTTCGTAGTTCGCATGGAATTATCTAAAGCAATTCTGAGTTGATCCCAATCTTGGATTACACTGTGACGGTCAGAACGAAATGAATGCCTGTTAAAGGACTTAAGTGTAAATGTAGAGTAAGAAGGCATTGGGTTTCCGGTGCTCTGTGGATGGAGGAGCTGGATAACTTTCAGAAGAAGAACACTCAGCAGGAGGTGTACTCAAACTCACCACCACCGACAAGAAGTCCCTGCAGAGGGTGTGGACTGTATACATACACAAGTGTACCTTAAAGTGGCTTTGGGTGTGTATATGTGTGAGAGAGAGCAAAGAGCAAGAACCAATAGGACAGTGGCAATGTGAGTTTTTGTGTCTTTATGTTTGTCTGATCAGTCCGGTATCTTCACTTAAGTCTCACCTCCATTCTTCACTTTTCCTGTCTTCCTCCATCTTTCTCCCTCATTCCCCTGCTCCTCAGGCAAGAGGAGACTCTGGTCCACAGGTTCAAAATGGACCTCCATAACTGCGTGGGGTTTCTCCAGATGCCCAAGAGGCTGCAGGAGAGCATCAAAGACCTTTATGAGCACTATGTACAGTGGAGTGACATGGTGAGAAATCATTGGCTGCTGTATGATTTCAAAAAGACAAATATATACAATGAACACAGCACATTTTTTTAATGTTTATACTTCCTCTCAGGTGGATATAGTTGATGTGAATGCTGACATCCAGAACAATTATCTCGGCACAGGGAGCACCTGGACTGGACCGTGGCATCCTTGAAGAGGAAGTTGGCTGAAGATGGCGTGATCCACCATGCTAAGAACCAAACGTTGATGCAGATAACAGAGACAGGGCTTTTCAGAAAGGACTACTAGAGGAAGTGGAAAAGTGTGTCCTTGTTGACAACACTATTTTCATAGGATTCATTCCCATTTCAAATAAACCTAAAGGCCTGGTTTGTTGTTTGGTTATTTTCTTATCTCACAAATGGATATACGTACAGACGGACAAAATGAATGAGGGATTAATTGATTGCTACAGAACAATGTCATTCTGATCAGTGAGATTAGCGACCTGTGGCAGGAGCTTCGTCTGGTACATTCCCAGGTCAACAACTACAAGAGGTTGATGGGAAAGAAGGGCAGAACGCAGACCGACAAACTCCAAGGTGACGCCTGTCTCTAATCTCTATGATTTACCTGATGTTCTAGCCCCCTCAAAATCTTGTCTAACAAAACCTGCCATTAACTTGCTTTAAAGCTGATTATAATATGTTCCGTCAGGATATGTCCTCCAAGGTAGGAGGGGTGGTCATCAATTGCAAGGAGTATCTGCAATGATCTGTGAAGTCTCTGCATTTACAGTTTCAGCTGTCATAGGTGAACATTCAACTGTTATGGAACATGTCCTCTCCTCCTGTGTTTTGACTGCCCTAAGTGAACTAATTGCCCTAACTTCTCCTCAGACATTGTGTTGTTAATCTGAAGTGGGATATGCTAAAAATCGTTCCCAAATTGTATATGCCGTCATCAGATTCAATCCCAAGCCTTTGGAGAATGTTACTTTCATAATATACCAATTATCACTAACAAGTACACCTCTTCAGTTTTCTGCCCAGGCCTAAGTAAACATTGTAGTATTGCCCGTGTCTACAACGAAATTTCTGACACAAATTGCTCTGTTATACGGCCTCCTTTTATTATTGTAAAATGTCTGATGAAAACCTTTAATTAAGTTAATTAAGTCTTCATACAGGACCTTGCATTTGTATACTGGCCTTAAATCTTCATTATTCCCTCTGTTGAGGATGTCAGGATCTTTATAGAAATGATTTCCTCATAGTACTTGAACACGCTCCACTAAAGAATGTCTGAACCAAAAAACACTACAGCCTCTGGTTTAGTACTGAATTTTTCCAGCTACTGCAATTCATTGAAAGTACCTGCTCTGGTTAAAAGCTATGGCCTCTGCAAGCCACTCTGTCTGGCAACTCAATGGAAACAGGGAATTAGTGCACTACAGTCAATCAGAAAAGCAATGTCATGTCTTTATTTTCCATTATTGTTTGCTTACATTTTGTTTATTTCAGTCCTGTTTTTATTTCACACCGATCAACCATAACATTATGACCACTGACAGGTGAAGTGAATAACACTGATAATCTCATTATCATGGCACCTGTCAGTGGGTGGGATATATTAGGCAGCAAGTGAACATTCTGTCCTCAAAGTTGATGTGTTAGAAGCAGGAAAAATGGGCACGTGTAAGGATCTGAGCAACTTTGACAAGGACCAAATTGTGATGGCTAGACGTTTGGGTCAGAGCATCTCCAAAACTGCAGCCCTTGTGGGGTGTTCCTGGTCTGCAGTGGTCAGTACCTATCAAAAGTGGTCCAAGGAAGGAAAAGCATTGAACCAGCGACAGGGTCATATGGGCGGCCAAGGTTCATTGATGCACGTGGGGAGCGATGGCTGGCCCGTGTGGTCCAATCCAACAGACGAGCTACTTTAGCTCAAATTGCTGAAAAAGTTAATGCTGGTACTGATAGAAAGGTACCAGAACACACAGTGCATCGCAGTTTGTTGCGTATGGGGCTACGTAGCTGCAGACCAGTTAGGGTGCCTATGCTGACCCCTGTCACTGCCGAAAGTGCCTACAATGGGCACGTGAGCATCAGAACTGGACCACGGAGCAATTGAAGAAGGTGGCCTGGTCTGATTAAACACATTTCCCTTTACATCACGTGGATGGCCGGGTGTGTGTGCATCGCTTACCTGAACACATGGCACCAGGATGCACTATGGGAAATGGGGAAATGTTCTGCTGGGAAACCTTGGGTCCTGCCATTCATGTGGATGTTACTTTGACACGTACCACCTACCTAAGCATTGTTGCAGACCATGTGCACCCTTTCATGGCAACGGTATTCCTTGATGGCATTGGCCTCTTTCAGCAGGATAATGCTCCCTGCTGCAAAGCAAAAATGGTTCAGGAATGGTTTGAGGAACACAACAACGAGTTCAAGGTGTTGACTTGGCCTCCAGATTCCCCAGATCTTAATCCAATCGAGCATCTGTGGGATGTGCTGGACAAACAAGTCCGATCCATGGAGGCTCTACCTCGCAACTTACAGGACTTGAAGGATCTGCTGCTAACGTCTTGGTGCCAGATACCACAGCACACCTTCAGAGGTCTAGTGGAGTCCATGCCTCGACGGGTCAGGGCTGTTTTGGTGGCAAAAGGAGGACCTACATAATATTAGGCTGGTGGTCATAATTTTATGGCTGATCGGTGTGTATATATATATAAAAACACACTACATCTTATTTTATTTCAGTTATGATATAAAAAAACGATATTATAGTTTTGTCTTTTTTTTGCCCTGATATGTTTGTTGAGTAAAACAATATTTAAGAGGAATGCAAAGGTGGGATTTTACATTTGCTTCCTGTGTTTCAGGACCAATATAGTTCTGGTACATTCAGGGAAAATGAAAAGTTTTTCCTTTCAGCAGCCCACAGGACTCACTTTTAGGACAAAGTTAGAATGGTTAAGGGCTTCAACAATTTCATTGTCAGAACTGGGCATGTATTTGAATCTGCCACACCCACAAAAATTCTTCCTTAGAGCATCCCTTTTTTTGTTCTTTCAACAAGTACAGGTGAAAGAGGTGGGAATCAGCTGGAGTCAATGATCTGGACACCTTACAGTATACCTGAAGCTGTGTGCCTATATTATCTCAACCCCCATTGCCTTCCTGCTAAACCTTTAATTACAAACATCAGGGATCCTTCAAGACTGGAAAGCTGCCGAAGGACTGACAAGCTACACTAGAAACTGTCATAGGCCTGTTTCCATCTTGGCCTACTTATCTAATGTTTTTGAATGTCTGGTTAACAAAACATGAATCTGCTATTTTAAGTTCAACAGTGTTCTCTCTTTAGTGCAGTTCAAAACTTATCTGTGTTAGACAAGCTATTATTGCAGCTATTTTTATTAATTTCAATAAAGACGTTACTTCCATCAACGCCATCGTTCTAATTAATTGATTCAACATCCTAGGGTTTTCAGAGGACTGATGAGAAAACTTTCTCTAATCGTGTACAATACGTCAAATCAGGAACCTGCTTTCTAAATAACTGGCTGTATACATGGGAGTACATCAAGGATAGATTTATGGGCCAACACTATTCTTAATAATAATATTTCCATTGTTGTTAGTAGTAGTAACTCCCTCAAACACTCCCTCACTGAACATTATGCTGACCACCGTACAACACAATATACAACCCACGCATTCAACTTTGGTGACTAAAAACTTCAATAAATAAAATTTACCACACTGCCATTTGCTTTGTTACTGTGGCTTTTGACTCTGGTCAGCTGGCCCTTGCTATGTAAACAAAGCCTAACTGACTGGCTACTTATTTACCCTATTTTTCCTCAGTTTCCTCTTCAAAATCTTTAACTCTAATAGTAAATTGTGCTAGGGTAGATATCTCACAATGTCCACTCCTACAGCCCAAACCTTCCTTCCGTTTAGTTTTCCATCACCAAAGGCTTCAACAGTGTAAAACACTCTTTAACCTGACACTTATTGTCACACCTAGCTCCTTTAAGAACAGCATGATAAGACCCAGAATGATATTGGATCAGTTTCAGATGATAGATATTTAGAGTCCGCTCGGAGTTGTCACAATCAAACAGTGCCTTAATAACAAATTGAATATCACGAAAAGTGGTAGAAACACAGGGTACGTAAAAAATCTAGTTTCAAGATTACTGCTCCTTTGTACTGAGCTGGAGAAACCTGTTTAATGTAATCATAAGTAGGTCTGTTGCCGAAATGTATTGGCTTAGTGGCCCTCAATCAGTCGGTTGCCTTTCATAGAGAAAAAAAAAGAATACAATTCATGTTGTGGTAAAATTGCCAGTGTACTTAGTATGAAGGGGATATATGTCTTGCTGTATATACTGTAGTGTAACCTGATGTTTATTTCCCTTAAATACTGTTTTTGTAATTTTTCATTATGTGATACTGTGCATTTTTCTGTCTTGCAATTTTATGTTTTTGCTATGGCAACATTGACAATTATCATTGGTTGTCAGTTGGCTTACCGGGTTTTCTGCTCTGGTAAACTGGTCCTAACTACACACACAACGCCAGAATCACTAATTTACAAGACCTCGCTTTCCCTTATCTAGCTCCATCCTCAATGTTTTCTTACCCAATAGAAATCTGTGTTTTTGGCTGTAAGTCATTTAACTTGTCTGTTGCCAATACCTGGAACCAATTACAAAGGACTCTCAAACTTGATACTTTAATTACTCGGCACTCCTACAAAAACAAATAGTCTGAGCTACTGCTACTGCCTTGATAAGGCGCTTGGCGCCTGCCAAGAGCCTTATCAATATGTATATACAACTACACACATTATCTGTAAATATGTAGCACTTCATATAGTGTAACTTATTGGTGCAATTTATTAAATTATTGTCTATTCCATTGTGCATAGAGTTTTTGATTGTGTTACTAAGTGCTGTTTTGCAACTGTTATGCCTGTGGCCAGATTGTCATTGTAAATAAAAATTGGTTCTCAAACAGCAATTACCTGCTTAGCTTAAGTTGAAAAAAAAACTATGATAAAAAAAGACTAGATTACAGTACTCTACACCTTGAAAGGATTGGTTGAACACATTTTCCAGAACTTTTCCCAGAAATGGAGCGTTCATATGTCTTGCCACTGGGTGTCACTGTGTTAAGAGTCTGTATAATAAGTGTTAACTGTGTGGAGAAACAAACTTTTATTCTATTATGTTAGTGCTTTGCCGATCACTATCAAATCACTATCAAATTTTCAGGGTCCTATCGCCCTACTCTAACTTCCATAATAAACTCCTGCATGTCCTCACTCTGTATCCTGTTTCCATACCCAGCCCTGCTGTCTCCCAGGGTCAACTCCAGCAACACGGTGCTACGTCAGAACGAGGAGGACGAGGGTAGCCGCCGCATCATCCAGCTGCAGCGCCTGGAGATCCAGAGACAGAGAGGAGATACAGGTCCTGATGAATACACACATCGACAGACCCCCCAACACCGCCAGGCTACCCCCCCCCATCCAAACTAACAGTTAACCAACCAACACCAACTCTATAAACCCCACATCACCGTCAAGCTATCCTTCCACTAGCTACCTCCACAAACAACACTAGCTACCTCCACAGACCCCCCTCCTCACTAAAATTACATACTCAACACCACTTATAAATAAAAAATTTCACATCAGAATTTGTACATAATATATTTTATTGTATTTTTTATAAGATGGCCCTATGGGACTTCCAAAAGTGAATTCAGGGTGACGTTGCGTAATCAAATCAATACATAATAGTGTCAGACAAGACATGATAAATGTTTTATGACGAACTGTTCATTTAAGCACAATTGACATTGTTGTTTTCCAAAACGGTCTGCACCATATTGATAAAATATTTAATAGGGTTGTCAGTAGGCCTAAAGCCTATTGGTGTTTTGATTAATGCATGTGCTCCCGAATACTTAACAGCACCGATCTCGTGGATTATTCCTTCTTATCACCATAGTAAAGGACCTGGCAACCACGGTAAGCCATTGTCTGAGCTTGAGAAAGTCAAGTGAACCAAATTATATTTCGTGCTCCGTGCTGTCCAAACAACGAATAAACCCTTTTTTGAGATATGCGCTGATAATTCCAGGATGGCGCGCGGGTTTTCCCCCATGGGACGTCGGCGAAAGGTCGAGCGCTACACTGTACCCGATCCTCTCTCTCCCCTCCCAACCCGAGTCGCTGCTGCGTGCCGCGACCACACCTGCAAGGAAAAGTCTGCTAGACCTGCGCACCGTTCGTTAGAGCGAAAGCCACAAACTGTCATCACCCTCGGAGGCTACACACACCACAGAAATGTAGTCTAGTCAAGAGTTGCATTTATTGTAGAGATGAGAATGTTTCGAGACAAACAGTTCCTGTACGGGCACAAGATCAGCTGCAGCATATGGATGGGGATTGGAAATACCTCCCGGCGCACGAGCGCAGATCTGAGGAGCTGTTCAGTTTCACACCATTGAGAAACGGGGATAAAGAGCGGCAGGGAACGTGTCAGCACGCACAGGTAAATAACCTACAGAATACCAATGCCTGACAGACAGTAGATCCCTGCTGTTTTTATTAAGCCTCGCTGAATTATCTAAAGCTGAATGTAGAACTTTGCAGATATAGATTCACCTTTTTGTTCCTTTCTGAGCTACTTAACGGAAGTATGTAGTTAGATTACACGCATAGACTAGCGGCCAGTACCTCCTTTTTAAGCCACGTAATTAAGGTGAATCTTTGCTAAATGTTGTTTACTGTAATGTCAATTTATAATTTGCCATGATGACCAGTTAATTAAGATTGTTAGGCTGCTTTTCAACAGCCTTGTTCATCAGTTATTTTATTAGGCTACGTTTGTTGAAAAAAGTCTAAAATGCCATAATTATGTTAAGATAATCATGCCATAATACACTGGAAAGTTTGCTCGCTGCAGATGCAGCCCACCGAACCACATGTATTTTCTGAAAGACTCAAAGCTAATTTTCTGAAAGTATGAATATAAATTGTTGCTCACTATTGAGTATTTATTGAGTTTCATTTTGGTGTAGTTTGACAAAAGTTTTCATTACATATTTTACAAAATGTTCCTGTAGTAGTCGTGGGTTTTTTAAGAAAAACAATCCTTAGATTATGTAAATTATCCAACTAATATGCAAATATCTCAATTCTGGTGAATCTTTGATTTTTATTGGCAGCGAGAAGGGTTGGATTTAGTTGTTTCTGATTAGTGTAGGCTGTTGAGTGTTTCTAAATTTCTATGAAATATGACCTATAATTAGAAAACAAATAGCCCAAATGTAGTGTGTTTGCTAGCATGTTTTTTTTAACATCTAGGCATGAGAGCAACTTAAAAATGTTTTAACATTTTGCAAGCTACACATTCTTCTGTTCTCCCATGCAACTTTTATGTAGGTCCTGACTGTACAAGAGAAAGTCTACAGCACTGTTTTCTGTTATAACATAAGAACTCTAAGGGTGGAGCTTTAGAATGTTATTACAACTCTGTACACCATGTTCCTAAATTGTTTATTTTGGTAGTTTTAGAATTTTTATTATATTCATAGAGAAAAAAACTGAATTCATGATTTTCTCTGAGTCCATGTCAATGTTCAAATGACATCAAGACAATCCTTTAAATCTCTGAGGAAAAACATGCTGTGTAATTCCCCTTTAATTGTGCATCTGGCCCTTAAATGACGCTTCTAACTAAAAACAATGGGTCTTTCATTATTTTCTAGCCAAATGCTACATCTACTTAAAACCAATAATATATACTCATGATATTCTTCTGCAGGTAGGACTACTTTGCCTACTTTTTTTATATTAAAAAGGTGTTCAAGTACAGTATTTTTGTTTTTAAGTATTTTTTTTAAATGTCGGAAGCGGTAGGAACTGCAGTTATAGGGAAAGTGACAGGTAATAGGTCAGTTATTGATATGTAGAATAGTCTGAACATTGTGAAAGTTGAAAAGTGTCTCTAGCTTGAAGTGGGTGAGAGTAAGCTACCTCTGTAGCCTGCTCTCTTACCACTGGCAGTTACCAGACACGGTCTATTAGGTAGTTTCCATAGTAAAAGGGAGAGTGCTAAGATACATTTGTGGTAAAAATATTTTGGCGCCATGTTCAAAAGGTATATTTGACCTTTGATTAAACTGGCCAAGAAGCATGAATATTGAGCAGCCATATTATTTACTTTAAATATTTCCAAAAAAACTAATGTCATCTTACCATAATTTTATTTGAAAGTATTTTAAAATATCAAACAGAATTAAATTTCAATGAACCATTTCTAATTCAGTAAAATTAGAGAATTTGTTAGGTGTCTCAATGATTTTCCAAGGCACTGTATACCCTAAACCTCCATGGTGCATTATTGATATTATAAAGTGGTTACCAACCCAATTAGAACAGTGCAAACAAATGTTTGTCATACCTGTGGATTATACCACAGGTATGACAAAACAATTTCCTACGACTGAAGTGACAAGGTGACTAGGCTAGAACAGAGAGAGATTATAGAGTCCATTGAAGAATGCACAAACAAGGCGTAGCCACAGACACACATCAATATTCATGAACAATTAGCCTGAATAACTTTTTACCTGAATGCCATTTTATATATGAAGGGGCAAAGGCTGAAATTGGATCGAAAATGACCCTCTAGTGGAACCAGGAATTAGCCTATTCGGTAACTTGATCCATCCAGTAATTATTACATCACACCCTAACCTTTGGACCATACTCCAACCATTGACCTCCAATATCTACACAATTATGTTGAATTTCATGGCCCATAGCTCCACTTTTATAGACCTTGCAAAGCAAAGGTCACCGATGCTGCAAAAGATTCATCTGTCATATTCTTGTGCAAATATCTGGGAGCCAGCAAGGAATAACATTTAAGATGTCACACCTATCTCACAACAACAGCCATATACGACATACACTCACCAGTACGTGGAAAAGAGGAGTGAGTCAGTGCATGTATGGCAGAGGGAGAGAGAGGGTGACAGAATAGTTAGTGAACATGTTACGTGAGTTCATGCATTGTCTGTGTGTGATAGATTTTGATGTGTCTCCTGTGTTCAGTTGGGTCATAGCCAGGAGGTGATCAGGTTTCAGCTCAGTCTCATGTTCCACAGTGCAGGAATATCTGAATAGGCTGGAGGCCACCTTTCAACCAACACAGCAGCCGAGCGGGATGGAAAAAAAAGGAAAAGTGAACAACTGAACTTCAAATAATTGTCCGCAGAACAAGCGAAACAAGACTAGAATGCATGTTGCTGATTTGATTAGGGTTTTAATCTTGCAGCTGTTGACAATTCAGGCAGGCCGGGCATCAGCCATACTGGCAGGAGAAAGCAGCATTGATGGCTGGGAAATGCACTGGCGCTAACGGCTGACGCTTTTAATGGCTGTAATGCAGCAGATGCATTAGGAGGACCGTGACAAGACATGGACGCGGGCAGTGAGTTGGCCCATTGACCCACACCACGCCTGACCACAGAGAAGGCCCCAATGACAGCGGCAGGAACAGACCTAAAGCCAGAATAATGACACATTCACAACCTCTGTCTTTCTCAGTCCCTCTCACTCTCTCTCTCTCTCTCTGTATACCCACGACACCACCGCCTCTACCCGGATCTTCCCAGCCCAGTCAGACCCCCAGACGCCCACCTTCAGCCATTCACAGCACCAGCCTCCCAGCCCCATGGTGCTTGGCACGGATGCTTAACGCAAGGACAATCCTGACCCCTCTCCTCGCCAGCAGGGACCACACCACTATCATCGCAGAGAGACCGCCCACCAACAAGAACAGGAAGAGGACGTAGGTTGGTCACCACGGCAACTCCTGGCCTCACTTCCTCCCCAGGGGTCTCAGATAAACACTTTCGCAGAGACCTGGAACTCAGCAAGAACCCGGTTTCGTTATTAGACAACTAATTTGGGCCTGTGAGATTTGTGCTTGTCGATTTTTCTTCAGGCTTCCCATTCCATGCCTCTTTTGACTGTTGGAGAATGTGCCGATGGCCCAGGACCAGTGCAGGGACATGATATTCCTTTACTGAAAGTCAGTGAAACTCCATCCTATCTGGGACGGTTCCTCTTTCCCTACCGGCTGGCCTGGCCTGCGAGGCCTATATGAATTATTAAACGGACCCCGCAGCCGGACTCAGCGCAGATCCTCCGAAGGCCTCTAAACTCCTGCTGAATCGAGGGATCGTTGTGACGTGTCAAAGGTCAACACTGCAATGGGGAAGGAGTGAGAAGCAGTTTCAGCAAATTGACTGCAGATCAAAGCAGAACCTCCGCAACTATCGGGCTCCCTAGCTTCTCATCTCTTTCAGGCAGAAGTTAAACAATCACCGCTTTGTTTCTTATACCGGATATTATGTTCTACATTAAACTCACCAATACTTGATGTACAGACTGATGACCATATAATGGCAGACTATTATTTTAAAAGAACAAAACTGCAAGTCAACATAAAACTGGACACTAATGGTTTGGTGAGCTGAATTCAGCAGGGCCAAATAACTGAGGAGGGAATATGGTGTCCCTAAAGCGTAGCAGGTAATTGGAGAAAAGAACAGCTTCTCTGTCAAGCAGACCAGCAGACTGACCTTCAGGCTGAAAACGATGAACCAAAGAGACCCAACTCCCTTATTTGCGAGGTTTACAGTTCTCTCTGGTGAGTCCATCACCATTATTGAAGAGAACATTTGCATAAGTGAAATATGCTGCCCTACACATTACTACACTCAACCTTGCTAGGCGCAGACGTTTGCGGGAAACAATTGTCTGCACAGAAAATGGAGGAGCAGATGATAAAGGTATTTGCGATTAGAGCGGTGGAATCTGGGTTATGATCGAGAGTTCCTGTCAGCTGTGATGAGAGAGAAGGTGGAAAGTTCTGAGCTTACGCCAGTGTGGAATTATATGGATGTATGTCTTGTTGGAAGTTAAATGTGCCTAGATAATGAGACCAACAGAAACATCTGTGTTTAGATTCTCTTTGAGTAGGTCACAGTCTGCCAACCTCAGCAATGTGGAATGTTTACATTGCCAATCTGGCATGGGGGTTGTCGTGGAGATGTGATCTGTAATAGGTAGACACGCTCTTCAATGTATATAACCGCTAGCAACCATCTTTACAGTGAGATCAATTGAACTTGTAATCTAGACAACTCTGCTGTGGTGCTTTTTAATGATAAAATCTCTCTCTCCCTTGATTTTCAACAGAGTACGTTCCTACTAAAGTAGCCACTATACGTAAAAGAGTTAAAGGCTGTATTGCTACAACACGTGTCCCTAGACTAGGAGAGAGAGAACAAAAGAGGGGAGAAGGTCTGTGTAGGTGTTTGTGTATGGTTTCTGTCCAGCTCATATGCCACCTCAATTACTGCCTTCTATTCCTGTTACACCTGTCATTGGCGTCAGATCCAAACCTGCTGGGATTTCATTAGTGACTCAAAACACACACGCAAACAGATATGAACTGAAAGACCAATGAACACAACACAATGCAGTGTAATTAAGAATCTTTCAGTTCCCTTCACACCTCACAAGAACACCTTGTGTCATCATATCCAGGGGTTTCTTCTGGTGGGGGGAGCTGTTTGTGTAAAAAAAACATATATAAAACCACGTCATCATTTCTAAATGTTTTTTTTCCTCCCCAAGTTGGCTACCAACAGATGTTGCCTATAGAATAAGCCATATCATTAGGGAAACGTCTGCGTACACCCACAGATAGCCACTTGTCTAAAGAATATTTCTTATTTTTAATACCCTCAAACACCAAGTTAAGAATTTAAAATACACTGTTATCACCATGTGAGATTCCTCACATTGTAAAATGTCCAAACTGCATCACTATTGCAGGCTCTTGGGTTCTGGTAAAATGCTAATGAATCATTAGGTCAGTTTGATTAACATGCGAGACAGATTCAGCTTTGATCTAATTTTGGCTACTAAACAAGCACCTTTGTGAGAAGTAATCATCTTATATCTGGAAAATGCCTAATAATAGCCAAGGATGAGATTAGGCTAGAGTAAATTGAGTCTTTTTGGTTTTGTTCTTTGAAAACCAAAGAAATACATTTGTGGAAACCGAAATGAGTTTTCTATACTAGTTCAAACCTCAGTCATCAGTGATGACTTGATCTTTTCATGAACATCCCAAAACCATAATGATGCATTTTACCTACAATACAAACCACAGACCTGAATGCAGATTTCTATTAGGTTTACATAATAACATGTGTTCTATTCATGTGTGTTTGTTATAAACCCAAGGTTATTATGCTACTTTTTAGTTCGTCTTAGCCACTGTGCATTCATATCTTGTCGTTGGTTAGATAAAATAAAATAAAACATATTTGATTACATAATTGTTTCCAATAGACCCAATGTGCCCTAAAATAGGAAATGTCCTGGTGGACCATGTTTTCACTATGTTAAAACAATTCAGTGTGTTAAGACAATGTTAATAGATATGGAGAAATTGTAAAAAATATATATATAATAATAAAGGCCAATAGTCTTTTTATGCAAGCGGTCACCAGAGGATTAAAGACATGCATTGCCGGTTGTTGGCTCAAAAAAAGTTTGACAGAAAGTGTCCTTGCACTAGCCGATCTCTCAACAGCTGTCACTGGATTGCGCTCACCTACAAAGCAAGGTCTGACGCATTGGATGCAAGTTCTGACGCATTTAAACAGCTTCATGTATTCTTAAATAATAAATAAACTAAAATAACCGCTCCCTGCAGTGTGATTATCCCTGAGTGTTGATGAGGCCACAGCTCAACGCGCAGTTTTGTGCCTCAGACACAGAAAGACACACGCCGAGAGGGAAAAACAGACAGCGTCTTTATAAAAAGGCCCGCTAGCGAGGACAGTTGTAAGTCCTCTTACAGAGTTGCTTCTCTGTGCTCATATCGCGCCTCAGCTCGCACTGCTGACTTTGATAGTAAAGGTGCTGACAGGCTTTTAAAAACAAGCAGTCTGCGGTGTAACCTTGAGGGTCGCTGGGACTACAGGCACAGCCCATTGATAAACAGATTAATACCTGAGCCCCGTGGCGAGGGCGGCCCGGATTCGACGTTGTGCTGATATCTTGGAAACATCACATGGCGGGGGAATAAACAGGCGGCTCCTCGCTACACGGGACTGACTGAACACAACCCACGAGGCATTGCTCTGCATACACAAGAGGGAACCGAAAACATGCCGTATCGTGTGTGTGCGTGTGTGGGAGAGAACACAAAATAATGTGAAATAGAGTGTGTTTGTGTTTACATAAGTGTGTGTCTGTGTGTTTATTCCCTAAGCCTCTGATAGTAGACTCAGCTAAAATCACTATACAGTGTACATATTTCCATAGAGGCATCTTTAGTTTGTCTAAACAGCTGTGTGCAGGAACATTACGGTCTTCAGCTGCTGTACACATAGAATGCATGTATCCAGCAATGTGTTTCAGCGGGTGGCTCTTATCTGTCCTGTCGCTTTTCTCCCGCAGGTTATCGGCCAGGCTCCATCTGGTCCCACAGCTGTGAGGGTCCGGTGACAGGCTCTCCTCTCTGTCATCCACCAAGAGGTCCTGTCATCCACGAGGATCACCTGTAATCCAGTGAGGTGGAACTCTGATCCAGTGAGGTGACTGCGATCCAGATTGTGTCCTGCAAGTGATCGGCTGAGCGTGGCCCGTCGTAGGACACGGGAGGATCGCGATGCCGGAGATGGACGACCTTCCCCCGACGCAGGGCGCCCAGCCGGCCGGTCCGGACCGCGCCCGGATCCAGCGCAGCGTACTGGAAGAGCAGGTGGAGCTGTGGTGGTTCCGCGACCCGGCCAAATCCCTGCTGTGCTACAGCGTGGCGGTCCTACTCATCCTGGGCTGTGGCCTGGGCGGCGTCCTCCTCCTCTCGTCGACCACCAGCTTCTCCAGCGACTGGCGCATGGGGGCCGGCACCGCCCTGTGTCTCCTGGCCCTGGCCGTCCTCCTCAAGCAGCTCCTGAGCTCCGCCGTGCAGGACATGAACTGCGTCCGGAGCCGGAGGCGCATCGAAATCCTGAAGAGCGGCGGGCTTTCCGACCTGCTGGTGGTGCTGGTCACGGGGCTGTGTCTGGTGGTCTGCGGGGCCACGCTGCTGAAGCTGGCCCTGGAGCACCACATGCCCAAGCCGGGCGTGGCCCTGAACGATATGTACGTCGCCGGGGTGGTGCTGTTAGCCGGAGGGGGGGCGGCGGTGGTCGGGGCGGGGTTGTACGCGGGCGTGGTGCAACTGTTGAAGAGGACGAGGCACGGGCGGAGGTTCTGGGACCGGGCTCTGAGGGTGTTCACCATCTCCGGGAGACGTATGGACCAGGGGAGGAGAGAGACCACGTCCAGTCTGGCTAACCTCATCTGACCAGAGCGGAGCGGAGAGAGCGGATGGGAGCCTGGACTGAAGAGGACTGTGACACTAACGAGGCTCGGATCTGATCCGTATGAGTGGGAGGTTTGGGATGTGTCAGCCTGCTCTGGAGGTAAACAGGCCTGTAGTTGCTGGGGCTGGTTTCGGTCAGAATGTGGGCCATATCCACATTGCGGTCAGGGAGAGATCAATGGACGTCACGTGAAAAGCGCATTCAAGCAAAGTGGCAATCAGGGAAAGGCCCCAGTGTGTTTGACTGCGTACCCCGTGAAACTAAGCGAATAAACATGAATCCAGCACTGCATGTCTTTGAGTGGCCAAATGGAATCAAGAGCTTTGTCTACTCAACACATTTTCTTATTGAAGCTCGGCCATCCTTGGACTATGACGTTACTGAGACGAAGCCCAGGCAGTAATCTGGATTCAGCCGAATGACGGTGACACTGGACAGACCCTGGTCATGGACACCACAACGATTAAAATGAACCAAGAGTCCCATGTAATATCATCCACTGCGAGAAAAACTGTAGGTTGAAAAGCTGCTGTAAGGAATAATCATAACGTAGAATTATGTGAAAAGCATCTCCAAACTAAATCGAAGCAAAGAAATTATTTAATGATAAATTGCATTTTCGTCACCTTTCATGTCATAGGTTTACAGCAGTGTTGGGTGGTCAAAGGCTTCCAATGGTATCATCCCTTACTTTGACTGGCAACACTACCAAGACAGAGAAGAATGTCATTGCATTGTTGCCTGGTTGAATGGTACAATATGGTTTGATTGAACAAAGCATCTGTCTGTCTGGGTGTGTGTGTGGGTCTCACACCTCCTAATCAGACAGTACATGTGAGTGGCCTGTTACTCAGAGACAATAGGAGCCACTGAAGCAGTCATTGTTTCCTGTACTGGCAACCGATCGGCCCAATGGACAGGCTGGGGAACGCAAGGGCCTGGTGTTGCCCAGTACGGATTGCCTTTAGCAACCTCTAACACACACACACACACACACACACACACACACACACACACACACACACACACACACACACACACACACACACACACACACACACACACACACACACACACACACACACACACACACACACACACACA
>JACXGI010015513.1:0-17320 GCA_016801175.1 Esox masquinongy
TGAGTTAATTAGCTGATTAGAGTGTGGCACCAGGTGTCTTCAATATTGAACCTTTTCACAATATTCTAATTTTCTGAGATACTGAATTTGGGGTTTTCATTAGTTGTCAGTTATAATCATCAAAATTAAAAGGAATAAACACTTGAAATATATCAGTCTGTGTGAAATGAATGTATACATTATACAAGTTTCACTTTTTCGAATGGAATTACTGAAATAAATCAACTTTTTGATGATATTCTAATTATATGACCAGCACTTGTAGTCCCATGTGACTTTCTGGAAAAAAAAGCCCAAAGCTGCATATTATAAGCAGACGTGGCAACCCTGGTAATGACGTTGATTCACCAATCAAAAAACAGTATTTGGTAGAGCCCGTCCTTCCACCTTTGATGGGTGAAAGTCACAGATTCAGTGATGGATTCAAAAATGACAGATTTAACTATGAGTGCAAACCATGAAATAAATAAATAGTGAAATAGGACATTGTGAAATAAATCCTATTGTATAGAAATGCACCATTAAATGTGTTACTTTGTTTTTTATTCATTCTTTTATTTATCATTTAAATGATGCATTTCCCTTTATATTTATTTCAAGGACTATATATTTATTTAATAAAGTCCCTAAAATTCCTCCATAGCCTCCAGCCATGGTGTCTTTGAAATGTGAAATGTGTCCCCAGTTCAGCTGGGGTTGTATATGGATGTTGGAATACACAAATGGGTGGTTAAATGGATAGTGAAATTGCCATTTCTCTATGCTGTTAAAACAGGAAGTGAGGATTTTGCTGTGATTTCCCACGATAACTGCTGAAGTGTGGGAAATGTCAGATTCTACACTGTCAAAGAGGTGTAAGTTTTGTGTTAAAAATCATTGAATTTCCCATTAATGTATTTGTTCGTTACAGAAACATTCTTGCTGCATTCATGAAATTTTGGTCTGACGTACGTCACCAAATTAGAGCTTGAGTTAATATGTTGTCTTAAATAAAAGAATGATTCACAAATATATGAACACACAATATCATATGTAGGACTTATTTTACAGACACACTAAATCTATCACACTTGATCTGTAGACACTGGCTTTGTCATACGTACAGTCTCAGAAGGTCTGTCCTGATAGTGCTCTTATTGTTTAAATATCTTTTAATTAGTATTTACATGTTGTCAGTCTATGAAAACTGACATGTTGTCAGTCTATGAAAGACAGACTGCATCTCCTTTTTTTAAAAATCTTTCTTGATTCAAACACGCTCTCTGTTAGGAATACATGTAAGCACACAAACGAATGTTATTTCCAAATCATCTCCAATGTTTGACTTTTGTAGTTAGTCTTTAGTGTTGTGTTGAGAAAGGTATTACAAGCTAGATAGGCCATACTATATACAGGTAAAAACATTCAGGGTTCAGTCATGTAGTAGCAAATTGGCCTTAAACTGTAATAACATGCCTTTAGAGGAAGAACTTCGGAGAGTCTCTTCAGTTGAATCGGAGAATTCCAATCCAACACTGCTTTCTGTGTCTGTAAAACATTAAAACATGTAAAGAATTAACCTATAGTTATAGAGTTAAGTAAAACAAACATTTATGTCATAAGGGCTAGTGTAGCTTAAGTATACTTGCCATTCATGTCCAAAGTAATCTCTTCAAGATATTTGCCCTTGTATGTGTGTGTTCCCTGCTCGATAGCCAGCAAGACTTTACTGATTTTGGCAAGCTGTAGAGTATTTTCCGTCATACGGTAGTACTCACGATGAACATGTATGTCATGGCCCATGAACTTGGCTACTTGGTCCATTTCATTTTTTTTTTAATTCATGATTTGACAGCGTGGCAACATGCTTTCTTAGTTTTGTGGATCGCAGTCTTTCTGGGTGACTCGCTTCACAAGCATTTGCAAACTTCCGCAGACAGTCTGCACCTCTGATGGCAGTCACAGCCTCTATTCGTCCAAATACATATGGATTGTCCTCTGGCACTCCAACATTGGATCGGTATTTGATGAGGAAGTCAAGTGCTACAGTCATCCTTTTGGTAAGAAGGAAAGGCACTTTGCAACCACTTTTCCCCCTTATTTCAAGCCTGGTCAACTCTCCCATGAGTTCTTTTTCCAGCTTTGAGAGGCTCTGGTACACGTCTGCATTAATTGGAGAAGTATTTTTATTCGGATATGTCTCAATGAGAAGTTTGGACACCTCTCCTTCATGTCTCCTATTAAAGAGGATAATTTGGGATAAAAGGCTTTCACACAAACTTTTCCAAGCTTTTGGTTCAGGTTTCTCAGAGAGTTGCTGAATGGAATCCTCTTCCAACTTTTTAAGGTAATTTTGGAGTTTGATTACATCTTCTGTTAGTGGAATCAGTTCATCCTTGTTCCATTTCCTTTGTTCCATGTCAGTCCTTGCACATCTAGAGACATAAGTGTTCCAGTTGGATTTTATTAGCTTGATGAAATTGGCTGCATTTCTTTCAGACACGGTATCGTCCTGCTGTATGCTTTCACCTACCACTATTTCAGCTATCTTCTTTAGAGTGTAACCGAGCTTGCAGGTCAAAGATGGAACATCGTATGCATTTTGAACCATTTTATATCCACACGTTTTCTTGGCTGCCAAAACAGCCAGATTAAATTTAGCTGGGACACAAACATCCTTCAGATTGCGAATACTAGAATCTAGGCTCTTAGCAGATATCAGAAATCTTCCCAATTCTCTCATTTTCTGACAGCAATAGCCATGCTGTGTTTTCTCGTGCGTCTCGTACATCACTTCCCCGTATTTACAAATGAGTGGGTCTGACTTGACGTCAAGAGAGATATCATCATGACGCATCTTATCCATAATCTCTTTTCCACCTACTGATGCCCAGCTAGAAGTTGGGATAAAGCAGGATGCAACAGCTTGTACCTGATCTCTTTGTTTGGTTTTCGCTTGGTTTTTCTAGATTTACATTTCGCTTGAAGTTTCCAAAGGTCATGTTCAACAAAAAAAAACCAAACAGTACTGGCACGGAAGGTAGTCTCCTGCAGATACATGTTGGTCTGTTGTTTGTCTCCATGTAACAAATTCTCCTTCGCCTTTTTTCAGAGCTTCCACATTGTGGTGGTAGTCACCTTTGTTTCTGATTTGCTCAAGTAATAAAAGACGTTATCTTGAGCCTTTTGGGTTGCTTATAGCACATGCAACATCCACTTCCTTACTGTGCTTCCTCTCTAAATGTCTTGCCATTTTCCTCTGGGGCTTTTGACAATAAATACAATAGTGCTTTTTGTCCCATTTCCTTTAACCCTCCGGATTGTTGCATTTTTTGACAGACAAAATTTGCTTACCCTCAGTGGATGTGCTTGGAAAGACTTTGCTTGTCTTTGCACTCATAGTAAGTTTTGCAGAACAGCTGGGTAGTTTCATTCCACCAGCAAGTTGCTTTTTGATTGGAGTAGCACATGAGTCCTCAGAGGAGCCCTCCTCTGACAAATAATCTGATACACCACCTTCAGAAATACTCTCAAACTGTCCTCTTCCCATGTTTCCTGTAACATTACAATCAGGAAATAAGAATAAGTGATTACATGTGAAACAATAAGTATAAAAAAAATTCTGGAACACTCTGCTTGACACATACTGTAAAACATGAACTTTGTAACATTGAGGTTATTTGGGCCTCCTGTTAAAATATCTTCTGTAAAAGTTATTTGTTATAATATCACCATTTTAAATTGTGTGATTGCTAAAACAAACTGCTCTCAGGAGATAATTACATGTAATACTGCAGTCTGTAGAAAAGAGATAAACCCAACAAATCAATGTATGGATCGTGTTCCCCCTAGAGTTCTTTCTGGTGAACTTTGTAATGCTATTTTAAGTTAATAGAAAAAACATCTGGTCAGTTTTATATAAAAAGCACCATATTTGCTTCATGAACCCATACTGAATTTAACCCTCTGTACTGAATGATCTTTAAAAACAAACGTATTAGTGTAGGACCAGTATCCTGTTACAGTAAAATGTCTGTATCCTAGTAGGGCATAAGTCCATAAGACTACACACCCTAAGTCTCAAGCCACGAAGGGGTCCCTTGGGTAGATCCACAATATTCCCAAACTTGTAATTACACAAACTTGTAATTATCCCAAATACATTGCATTGGACGGAATACACACCTTATTTTGTTTGAAGTTGCTCGCCATCACCTAAAAAGAGTGGAGAGATGCCAAAGAGAATATTTTTTTAAAAGGTAATCAGTGCAAATAAACTATATTACATACAAATTAAGATGTTGAAATTACTAGGATGAACACTAGTAGACTACACTAAACACAACCAATGCCTATAAACTGGAAAGTGACTCAATAAATGAAGCTACATGGAACATGGAAATAAGCGTCCTTCAAGTCGATGCTGACGCAAAAATCCCCGGGGTGCACGCACTCCAGGAGATGTTTCGTCGTGAGCATGCGAAACAGCCTCTTTGATACGCATTTGTTTAGAATGCGCAGGTCTCATGCCCCCCGTCTTCTTGGGCACCAGGAAGTACGGGGAGTACAGCCCCCTCTCCCTCTGCTCCAATGGGACTAGGGACACCGCAATCCTCCTTCTCTAGAAGGTCCGCAATCTCCTCCTGCAAGGCAGCGACCTTCAGAGGAGACACCATTACCGTCTCTACGACCCCTGAGAATGGGGGAGGCGGGCTGTGGAACTGCAGCCCGTAACCCTTCCTCAGTGTCCTGTCTAACCATCCCGGTAACGTGCATAGCCGACGCCAGAGAGAGCGGGCGAGCACGCAGCTGGGGAGCTGTGGCCAGCCACTGACTGTACGCCTCCTCGGCCCCAACCGCCGCGGCGGGGCTGTCCGCAAACAGCCAACCCACCCAAGGCGGGGCCAACCTGAAAGGGAGAGGAGGACGCATGCGTCACCTGGGCCGGGCCGTCCATCTCCCCCTCGGTTACATCCGTAACCATGGAGATAGAGGCTCCAGCAGGTGGCGCAGCCGAACCCAGCTGGCCTGATACATCAGAGGGGCGAGCAGAAAACTCCACCTCACCCCACAGGACACTGCCCGGGCCCCCACCTCCCTCAACCACACCAGTGGTGACAGGACGGGAAGCCACAGGCTTATGGAGTCGGAGACCGCCGCCCTCAGTCAGAGACTGAGGGCAGGAAGACCGCTCACTACCCGTACCTGGGCCTGCAACAGCCGTCTGCAATGAAGGCTCACTCACTGGTAAATAAGGTGTAAACACATCTTTATTCACCACAACAAAGGAGCTCCCCACCAAACGCACACAGGGTGGGGAAGCGTCCGAGGGACACTCCCCCCCAAAGAGTCAGGTATGACGCTTCTTAAACGGCGGGGCCTTCCGGCCCCCCTCGTTCTGCCGGCGGGGAGGAGAGGTAGGGGATGACCTCGGGGGACGAGGTTCCCTCACCTCACGCTGCACCAGTCGAGCCGCCTCCGGCTTGGATGCGACTGTCGACCTAGCACGGCGATGTTGCATACGGCGACGCAGCCGACCTTCAGGCCTCCGCAAAGCCTCAGGGAGGGTAGCAGACGCCGCAGAGGAAGAAGGGACTGGCAGAAGGGGACCCAGACGGAGCCGCTCCTCCCTGTCCTTCTTCTGACGCACCAGGGCCTCCGTAACAGCGGCGCCGAAGAGCGCGTGCTCCTGTAGCTGAGCGTTAAGGAAAGGCATCTTCTCCGGCTCCTTCAGGGAGGTCAGCGCCAGCCACAGGTGCCTGACCTGCACGACAGACGTGGCCAGGAGGCCCACGTTGTTGCAGGCCGCGAGGGACTGCACCGACAGGGCGTACTGCTTCTCTGCCAGGCTGGCAGAGGCACGGTCCTTTATGGACGGTAGAGCTGGGCGCTTGTCGCTCCAGGTGTTCAGGCCCGGGACTAGGGAAGTCGCCAGTGCAGGTTCCAGGGGCGGGATGCCCTTACTCAGCGTCTCCAACCGACCCTCCACCGTGGTGAAGGCTTGGTGGGATTTTACCGTGTCCCGGGTCATAAAGGGGGCCCCCCACGCCTCCTCCGCGTACTTCCGCAGAGAAGGGACCTCCGGCGCCGAGGTCGGCGGCGGGCGGCGGGCCCGCGTCCAGCCTCGAAGAGGTCTTCCCCTTCCTCCGGCGCAGGCACTGGCATCGAAATGCGTAAGCGCCGGGCAGCAGCGGAGATGGCAGCAAAGAAGTCCTCCTTCACTGCCAGGGGGTCGATACTCCTGTCCTTCGGGGGGGCGACCTCCTCCTCCTCCTACTCCGAAGAGGAAGAGTCGGAACAACTCCGCACCTGTCCAGCCGAACGGGGGAGAACAGTTCCAGCGGTGGGTGGAGCCGAAACCGGGCCAGTCCCCTCAGCCTCTGACCCCGACTCCTGAAAGGAGTCCTCCTCAGAGAGGAGAGAGAGGACGTCGGCGAGAGGGACCTCCTCGGCGAAGTACGCCAGCCTGTCCATCCTCACCTGTAAAGGGAGGACGGCGAAGGCGGTGCACACAGGCTCTTCGATGGCGCCGTCGCGAGCATGCAGCGGCCCCAGACACGCACAGCGTGTGCGCGTCGACCGCTGGGTTAAGCTCGCTACACTGGCATGCCGACAGTGAAGTCGGCGGCCGGGGCGCCGGGCTAGAAGAGGGCGCTCCAGCAGTCGCAGAAGGTGAAGCCATCCTTGGCTTGTTGGAAATCACCGTTGTTTACATACTAAACTTTTCTCGTGAAGAAAAAAGGGAGACAGAACAGAGTATGAAGACCTCTTTTATAGCCATGGGGCAGATGGCCATGAGAGGTGTGATTTGCATATTTAAATCTTCAGTGACTGCCTATTGGCAGAGGGGTAAACCAATGGGAGCGAAGCCCCTATGGGCAAAGCTTCACGATATAGAACTTTTGGAAACGGTTCATCTTCTCCCGCGTGTTGAGATCGTTTTTTTCTGTATTTTTCATTTCCTGTAGCTAATAACCCGATTTTTTAAAGTTATAAAATCGGTGTAGTAGCTGTTGGTCAAATGTCAGTGTGGATGTGATTTTCAAAGGCTGCTTAAAGGTGATGTTTGAGGCGTTAATTTGTACAATATTAAACTTCACACCGTTTAGAGGTATTAAAATCGTAAATTGACATGCTCACCTTCCTGCAACACCTCAGATCTTGTTTATGATAGGGTTCATTTTTCTGAGGCCTACAATATTTAAAGGGATGGTTCATAATAAAGGCAATAAAAATGCTGAAATCTTGTATAATGGGTACACTATTTTACTTAAAAGAGCATAGATTCAGAGTATATACATGTATAGGCTTTCAAGCTTGCACCCATTATCTGGAGATTATCTCAAACCATCCAGGCATAGCACTAAAGACCTGTCTGAGGGCTCTGATGCTGTTGTCTTGTGAGGCCTTTTTTAACAACACTACTTAACCATGGACTGACCTTGGCACTAGGTTAAGCTAAATTCCACTCTAGCTTAGTTTGTGTCCACACAATATTTTCTTGGCAAGTTCTGGGGCTAGCCCTTGAATGATAGAATTTAGTTATACTTTGAAGTCACAGACAGAATAGCCATATCATGATGTAAGTAATTATGGATAACCCTACTGCTTGTCAAATGCATGTATTCATTTTGTCAGCTTATCATTTCAGGAAATACAAATTAATATCATTTAAATGTATTCTATTACAAACATTTTAAAATACATAACTCTGTACTACAGCTTCCAATGTGAGCAGTGAACTCAGGCTGTATATTAGCAGTGCTGAAGTAGATCTCCTGCCAGTTGAAATTAATATAAAACCGCTCAAAAAAATGAAGGGAACACTTAAATCGCACATCGGGGCTCAATTAAGGAAATATATTAAAGATCAAAATCTTTACTGTACATTGTGTATAATTTGTTGAGAAGAAAATGACATGGTCAACGGTCAACAGAAACCAAAATCACCAACCAATTCAGGGCTGGATTTTAGATCACATCAAACATCAAAGTAAACAATTGAAATCACAGGCTGTTCCAACTTGTGTGAATTTCATCACGGCAACTCATTATGTGACTCAGTAGAGTGTATGGCCCCCACGTGCCTGTATGCACTCCCGACAATGTCTGGGCATGTTCCTGATGGGACGGCGGATGGTGATTCTCAAATCGCATACTACAAGTATGTAATTCGCGAATAATGAAGTAATCTATGCCAGTATTGGGACCGATTGGGACATACTACTTCCTCATAAAATTGCGTCTCAACATTAGATCATTTTGTCACGCATATCACGCCAAGTTTGAACATTTAGCTAGACACCATTAAGCATTGTGTAACTGACTAACGTTTCTTAAGTTTACTTCCACCACAAATATGAACTGTATGGCTTTTGCCACTGACCGTTTTAATAGCTTATTAGTCAATAATAGGCCTACTATCTTGCTACTTGGAATAGTCATGAGAATTGAGCAATTGCAAGCGAGACTGAAGACGAACTTTACACTGCCAAAGCAATTTCATGGCACAACAACGTTCGTTTTTCTTTCATTCGTGAATGACATTGATAGAATAACTATCAATATTGGTTGACAATAACGGACTTATCGTAAAAACACTCCTTTTACTGCGCAGGGGTTGTGGTCTGGCATACTATAGTATGCGATTTGAGGTTCACAAGAGCTACAGTAAACAAAGCTGAAACACTCCACACATCAATCACATGGGTGAATTCTAGCCAATCACAAAAATTCCCCGAGCCTCAAGTACTGTCCAATCAGAAAATTCCTTCTAGTGACTAGGAAACACTCCATTGCAATACCGGCCCTTGCTACAGGGGAGCCATAGAGCACCGTTGTTGACTCTCCACTACTGACGTAAGGACTTTTGATGATACTTGTACAGCATAGTGCCTATGGCCATAGGATGTCATGCTAGGAGTTTGAAGCAATTTTATTGTGAGGACCAGCAAAAAGGTCCTCACAGTGAACAATGTCCTCACAGTAATGGTTGGCTGTCAAGGTATGGTCCTCACAAGTATAGAAGTACAGGCACACACACACACACACAACTTGCGCTTACGGCCGGGAGTCCGAATAACATAATCGGGCTCACTTAACTTTTTCTCACCTCTATATGGGCTGGTAAACCGTGCAGAGAGAGAGACGAACCAGGTACGGGCAAAAGTACCAGAACAAGGTCACCAGGCCGTAGGGAACAAGGCAGGAGCCTCGCGATCAAAACAAGTCTTCATCCGCTGTTGAGGATAGCATCACCTGTCAGGTCACATGTGATGCTAGGAGGATGCTAGGAGGATAGCATCTCTTTCGCTAGAGCACATGCAGAATGCAGCCGCTCGCAGACTGGACTTACATACTCCAGAACAATTTTTGGAGAACTTGTTGTTCTCATCAATTGTTCCTTCAGGACTTTCATGGGTCCTCTAACTGTGTGCCCAAAAATCAGCTCGGCAGGGCTGAAACCTAAGGACTCTTGAATGGTTTCTCTAACTGCAAATAACACAAACGGAAACGCCTTCATCCCAGTCTGATTTAGTGTCCATACAGTATTTCTTCAAAAAGGATTTCAAGGTCTGGTGCCAGCGTTCTAGGGCACCCTGGCTCTCCAGGTGAAAAGCACTCAAGACCTTGTGTGTTATAGAGAGCGTCTTAAGTACTTGCGCAAACAAGTTAGACATGAAATTGGTACCCTGGTCTGTCTGAATGACTTTAGGCAGACCTAAAGTAGCAAAGAATTTGGTTAAAGCTGAAACTACCACCTTGGATGTGATCTTTCTGAGAGGTATAGCCTCAGGATAGCGGGTAGCAGCACACATGATTGTCAGCAGGAACTGATTGCCTGATATTGTTTTGGGTAATGGGCCAACACAATCGACGATTACCTTTTCGAAGGGCTCACCCATAACCAGGATCGGGTAGAGTGGAGTCAGCGGAACGACCTGGTTAGGTTTTGCTGTGAGCTGACAGGTCTTACAGTACTGAGCCACATCTCTTTTTAACCCTGGCCAAAAGAAGCTTTGTAACACACGGTTATTTGTTTTAGTGACTCATAGATGCCCTGACCACGGAATGTCATGAGCTAAAGACAAAACATGTGACCTGACAGGTGATGGCGTAATGATTTGAAACACAGAACTCCATTCATCAGATCCCTTATGCGAGGTCCATTTACGCAGCAGGAGCCCATTCTCTACAAAGTAAGCTACAGGCTGTACATTAGCCTGCTCTCTAGTCAGGGTCTGTTTTTTGTGCCTCAATCGAACTCTCGCGAGTAACTGGCAAGACGCACTCACCCATACTAGATGTCTGAACCTGACCTTCATGGTCAGTCTTCTCAGGTAAGGTGGAAGACAAAGAGGACGCATCATCTGTACTAAAGACTGGGGCAAACAGTGTGTCATCTAAACCTATCACCTCGCCCAGATGACGTGTTTGTGCGCGTGTCACCACGCAAGCAGGAAATGCAGAACGAAGGTCTTTGTTTAGCGTGTCTTTGCTAGGTGGACTCTCAGGAGCGTTGAACACTTCCAACACTGGCCTCACTAAACCGCCCGCAATGTCATTTCCTATGATCAACGTGATCCCTTTTACAGGAAGTCACTGCATTTACTGACAGCACACCATCTTTCAAACAAGGTTCGCTTCTCACGGGCGAACTCGACATAGGAACTGGTCGGGCTTTTTTCATACGCACGGAGCACTGCGTTCTTAACGCACTCATACTGCAGACTGTCCTCAATCGCTAACGCCGACACAACCTCTTGTGCCTTGCCAAAAAGTTTGCATTGTAAAAGTAACGGCCAAACCTCTTTGGGACATTTCAATGTGGCAGTGTTCGAACACGCCAAAATATGAGTCTACCTCAGACTCTCTAAAAGGGGGAACTAGCGCAATGTTTTTACTTACATCAAACCAGTCAATTGACTGATCTGATGAGGTGGTGTGTGTAGGTGAAGACACCTGCACAGCACGAGCTACTGCAACCTGCCCTTCAATATCTAGCTGCTTCAATCTGTACTCTGCTTCAAGCTCTAGTTTCCTAACCTCGAGTTTGAATTTGTAATCCACCTGCTTAGCTTGCTCTTCCATCTGGAGACGTGCAACTCGCACTTTAACACAAGCATCCAGACTGGATCTCTGGCTAGACAGAGGATCAAAGCGGGGAAGTGTGAACGGAGTTTTACCCGTCTCTGCCTCTCCTTCACTCCTCACAGGAGAGATAGGAGCGCCGCTAACCTGGTCGTCCGTCCCATCCTGACGACGAGGACTTACTGCTACGGGAGGTAAGAACGCTCTTTCCATGAGAGCCTCCCAGACACAGCGCCGTAACTCCAGCTTCAACTGGTTCCTAGATACTGCCAAAGCGTAATGGTCAATTATCTCACCAAGGTCTGCCTTACAACACTGTGCCAACAGTTCTGCAGACGGCTCAGCGATGAACAGCTGCACCAGCGATGTAGCCATTGTGGCGCGACGCAACACCAAAACTTGCTAGCACCTACGTACAGAGAGAAGGCTACTACCAGACCACCAACCAGCCCAACACAACCAACATGCGGACCAAGGGCGTACGACTTTGATTCCGGATGAGCCCGCACCTGTTACGCCCCTCCAATGACTCGAGAGAGGAGGAGGATGCAACGGTCCAAGGCCGCACACACTGGATGAGTGAACTGCACTAGCTAAATAAACCGGCTACCACACAACGAAGTGCCGTTACCCAAACGTTGGGAACGTCAGGGATTTTATTATCCACCACACAATTATTACAATACACACACAGTAAACACAATCAACAACCAAGGATCACAGTCAGGGAAGGAGGGCTGCAGGCAAAAGGGTTAGGAGTAGGGCGGTGCCAGAGGTCTGCCAAATCAAAGAAACAATATCAAAAGGCCCTGCACTTCCTTACAACTCTACTCCTGCCTGTCATAAACTACTTCCCTAGCACACCACTTACCTCACTGCTACACAACACTGGGCGACAGCCACTGGCTTCTAACCTGGTGGATATAACAGCGGGTTACCTACGGGTGGTATGTAAACCCCGGGGCATCTTACCTAGCCCTACTCCTCAGGGGTCTGGGATAAGGATCAGGGTTACACAGCAGGTATCAAACACAAATGAATCACACACTAATCACTACACAATAGAATTAACCACAATTGCTAAGTATGAAGTTCAAAAGTTCAAAAGGTTTATTTGTCATTTGCAATAAGTTATGGCAATGAAATTCTTGGTTTTCCTACTCCCGACAGTGCAGTTAAAAATTAAAAAAGTAACAGTAATTATAATATAAAAATAAGAAGATAACACTATACAAAAAACACACATCAGTAATAATAACTATACAACTGTACAACCGTAGTGCAATGTGAAAGTGACAGGTGTGCATGATGTGATTGGCAGATGAGCATGACAAAGTGACAGGTGTGCATGGGACTATGGAAGGAAGGGAAGGGGGGTTCCTGAATTGAGCAGCCTTATGGCCTGAGGAAAGAAACTGTCCCGTAGCCTGTTAGTTTTGGATGGAATACTCCTGTACCTTCTGCCTGATGGCAGCTTGGTAAACAGTCCATGGCATGGGTGGCTGGGATCTGTAATGATTCGTTTGCTCCTCCTCCTACAACTCTCTGTGTAGAGATCCTGCAGGGATGGCAGGTCAGACCTTGATAAAGCACATACTCTCTGCCTCTAGCACTTGTTTGAGCAAAACAGAAAGCACAAATCTCTCTCCCTCCTTACCTAACCTAACCAAACACAATCTGAAACATTATACAGGGCGATTTGCGGCTCCGGATTGGCCAAGGAGCGGGATGGCCACGCCCCCGACGTCAGCACCAACTCACCGCACCTGGAAAGGAGACAGACTGGAACAAAGACAAGGAGAGAACGAGTAACCCAGCCCCCAGAGAGAAGACGTAACAGGCAACAAAAGACTGGAAAAGTTGTGTAATGCTAAAAAACGAAACCAGGGGGGTATTCTATGAACGCCGCTAATGAAATCTGCGCTTAATTGAAAAAGCTCAGTTTGAATGAACGCCAACTTCCACTTAAGGCTCATGTCGTTCCAGTAACACGATCTAGCCGTGTCTTGTCAACGTTAACTCAAACCAGGCACATAAGCAGCCCAGAACAAGCGATCATCGAAATGAAGATACTATGTTGCAAAAAAGAAGCGAAAACTAGAGCAGTGATCTTCTGAACAGCGGAACAAACCCTGCTGATGGGACTTTATGAAGAATTTAAAGGAGTCATCACCAAAAAGGCCAATACTGCCGCAATTGACAAGGCGAGGGAGATAGCTTGGCAAAAAAAATTGCTGACAGATTAAAGTCATACTAGCCTACTTATTGTTTAATTTTCAATTAAATGAACATTCAGATCACTAGATAAGTAAGACTGGCTATATCATCAGGCTAGATGATATCCGATTTATGATCAACCAAAATTATGTTGTAGGCTAACTTATGTGAACTGACATAACTACAATGCATTTACTGTTGATTAGCCTAATTCGGTGAGGATTGAAGCCTTTCTGATCTAGTAACACTTGGCCTATATTCATTCTTGGAGATTATATCTCAACAGGGGCCAATTGAATAGGCAAAAAAGAATGTGGCAACAGCTTCAATATTAGATATCAGGCAACTTCCACCGCAGATCATCCGACAGCATAGAGGGTGACCAATGATGTGGCACACTTTGCTCGGCAGAGCCTTCCTTTTAAATTGCTCAGCATGACTAAGAAGGGTTGATGCAGTGGTGTCTTTCAAAATGTAAATTCCAGTTCCAAATTATCTCAACATTGCTCACATTGCATAATAATATTTTTAACTTTGGGTCTGACATTGTGTGAGGTTTCAAATCTGGTTTTGCATAGGCCTTCTGCAGCTACATGTTAGTGCTATGACATACTTGGTTACGAAAGGAAATACCAGATTTTTTCTGATTGATCTGTGCTTATAAGGTAAAGTGAAACATTATCTCTGTACAGTACAGTTACTACTTTGTGTGAGGCAGACACTGAAATTGACATTTCGGTGAACAACTGCCAGGGTAATGGGATTTAAATCCAAAGAAATGTTGACATCCAAACTTATTTGATCTATTTTCACAGATGTGCACATTTCATCCAAATACAATTACTACTATTCTGCCTGACTGTTTGTGGACAGATGCCCCCAGTAGATGCCTGTAAGTTTAGGCTATGGAAAGATTTCCGATTGACATAGTCTGCATCCACAGGTCCAGATGGGGACTGGCATGCACAAGGGTACAGTCTATTGTGTCTATAACATTGGGGAAGCCTGAAAAGAGGATTACGTTAATACAGAGGCTTGTCAACCTGTAGGCTACTTTACATTTATTTTAACTCTCACATACCTGCAATTGAATAAAATGCCTCCTTGATTGTTTGTGTTTCAAGATGACCAGGGAAAGTGATGAAAATATTCAGGTACTGCTTTAGAGAAAGGTATACCATTATTTCCCGGCAGTTGCCTTCACAAGACCTTCTGCATCACCAACACTGTACAAGAATGTCCCACATGCAAAGAAACGCAGAGCTACAGTATGCAGACAGACTGAACAGTGGTTAAGGCTTGGCTACGTTGAATGTGCTTCCTTATGTGTGGTCCCAGCAGACTGCATAGGTAAACTTTGCTGGGCCTACTGAGTCTGTACCTCTCCCACAGACACTCATCAGGGAAGCCCAGTGGAGAACTTCTGTCTCTGAAGACCCTTGGGACTGATGGTGTAAAAACTGTGTAGAATCTGAGCACCTTCATCCACAGTGTTGTTGAGGAATGGACATGCCATATTTGGTTGCAACTGGCTGGTCTTTAGATGTATTTCTTATACAGGCTGAATCTCAAATCGAAGATTAGTATGTCTCAAACCACAGTACGCTGAAAATAGTATGCCAAAAGTTCCCGGATGGTCTACTATTTCTGGTGGATTTTCGAAGTATGCACCCATGCAAGCTTTTTGGGGTAATATAGGTAATATAGACCACAACTACTTGCGCAGTGAAAGAGGAGGGGTTTTCACAATTCTCTCGTCTTTTCACTTGACGAAAAAGTCAGTTATCGCCACGTATCGATAGTTACTGCATCAATGTCAAAGGTTGTTGTGCCCTGAAATGAAATGGCTTTGGCAGTGTAAAGTTCTTCTTCAGTCTCGCTAGCAATAACTAAATTCTCATGACTATTCCAAGCATTAAGATACTAAAATTACTGGCTTATAAGCTTTTAAAAGTGACAGTGACAGTGGCAAAAGCCATACAATTCATAGATGCTATTTGTGGTGGAAGTGAACTTCATAAGAAATGTTAGTCAGTTTAACACAATGCTTAATGGTGTCTAGCAAGGTATATCCCAATCAGTCGCAATACAGGCATACTTGCTTACTATATACTAAACAGTATGTACTTTACCATCAACCCGAAGTACGTACTGTACTTGTAGTACATATGATTTGAGATTCAGCCATACTCTAGGCTAATTAACTATTGGCTTTTGAAGACAGTGAAAGTGGTAACACATGCTTTTCTTAACTTGTTCATTTTTATTGATATTTTCTTTGGAACTAAATTAAACACATCAATTCATGCTTAGTCACAGTGACAAAAAAAGTCTGAACTTATGTTTCCAAACACGGACAGGACAAAAGTGATGCGAGCGAGAAAATACACAGAACCGTCTTTTGGGATTCTGTTTCTGCCTGTTGGACATTCTTTGAAACACAGCTAAATTAAGCATGCCAGTTAGCCTGCGAGGGAGCAGGCTAGTTCAGAGGTATAAGTTACCTTGGTCACTGAACAGGGACTCCTATAAGCCACAGTAATGGAACGGAACTCTCAGTTACAGTGGATATAAAAAGTCTACACACCCCTGTTAAAATGCCAGGTTCTTGTGATGTAAAAGAATGAGACAAAGATAAATCATGTCTGAACTTTTTCCACCTTTAATGTGACCTATAACGTGAACAATTCAATTGAAAAACAAACTGAAATCTTTGAGGGGGAAAAATAAAAAATAAAAAAACTCACAATAACCTGGTTGCATAAGTGTGCACACCCTTAAACTAATACTTTGTTGAAGCACCTTTTGATTTTATCACAGCACTCAGTCTTTTTTGGTAGGAGTCTATTAGCATGGCACATCTTGACGTGGCAATATTTGCCCACTCTTCTTTGCAAAAGCGCTCCAAATCTGTCAGATTGCGAGGACATCTGTGCACAGCCCTCTTCAGATCAACCCACAGATGTTCAATTGGATTCAGGTCTGGGCTCTGGCTGGACCATTCCAAAACGTTAATCTTCTTCTGGTGAAGCCATGCTTTTGTGGATTTGGATGTGTGCTTTGGGTCATTGTTGTGCTGAAAGGTGAACTTCATCTTCAGCTTTCTAATGGACGCCTGAAGGTTTTGTGCCAAAATTGCCTGGTATTTGGAACTGTTCATAATTCCCTCCACCCTGACTAAGGCCCCGGTTCCAGTTGAAGAAAAACAGCCCCAAAGCATGATGCTGCCACCACCATGCTTCACTGTGGGTATGGTGTTCTTTGAGTGATGTGCAGTGTTGTTTTTGCGCCAAACATACCTTTTGGAATTATTGCCAAAAAGTTCAACCGTGGTTTCATCAGACCATAACACATTTTCCCACGTGCTTTTGGGGGACTCGATGTTTGTTTTTGCAAACTTCAGCCGGGCTTGGATGTTTTTCTTTGTAGGAAAAGGCTTCCGTCTTGCCACCCTACCCCATAGCCCATTCATATGAAGAATACGGGAGATTGTTGTCACATGTAGCACACAGCCAGTACTTGCCAGAAATTCCAGCAGTTCCTTTAATGTTGCTGTAGGCCTCTTGGAAGCCTCCCTGACCAGTTTTCTTCTTGTCTTTTCATCAATTTTGGAGGGACGTCCAGTTCTTGGTAATGTCTCTGTTGTGCCATATTTTCTCCACTTGATGATGACTGTCTTCACTGTGTTCCATGGTATGTCTAATGCTTTGGAAATTCTTTGGTACCCTTCTCCTGACTGATATCTTTCAACAATGAGATCCCTCTGATGCTTTGGAAGCTCTCTGCGGACCATGGCTTTTGCTCTGAGATGCAACTAAGAAAATGTCAGGAAAATCCTACTAGAACAGCTGAACTTTATTTGTGATTAATCAGAGTCACTTTAAATGGTGGCAGGTGTGTAATGACTTCTATTTAACATGAGTTTGAATGTGATTGGTTAATTCTGAACACAACCACATCCCCAGTTATAAGAGGGTGTGCACACTTATGCAACCAGGTTATTGTAAGGTTTTTATTTTTAATTTTTCCCCCT
>JACXGI010015514.1:0-17316 GCA_016801175.1 Esox masquinongy
TATCCTCAACATAGGGTTTCTTGGATATGGCCCCTCACCTAATGTTCTTGGGTATCCTCAACATAGGGTCTCTTGGATAATCTAATTTGAATTATTAATTTACCCTAATTTAGGACCAGCCTTGGCTTGGCACATAGGGGTTCGTCAACCACTGCTATTGCAACCCACCAAGGGGAGTAATGTGACCCAATTAGGTTGCATCACACACCTATCTAATCGCCTGCAAGGGGACTCTAACCACCTCTGCTGGGGGACTCTAACCCCACAGCAGCAGTTGATAACCGGTCAGCTAGCTCCCTCACTTTAGGTTCTTACTTTAAGTTCTCAGAAGCATCGAATTAGTTATTCCCTCACATACAACAGATTTTGGGAACCTCGAATTGGCTATACTATACTGTTTAGGAGTTCTCTTTAATGATCATACTTTGATATCAAATATTCAGTTTCTTTTTTCTCTTTTTTTGTTCTTTTTAACTTCTTATCGAAGGATTTTCTATATTTTCTTTTAGTACATAAAATTATGACAATGAAACATCAATACAACATGTACCATCAATAATCAACTGTTATTTTATATGTAACAAATCGGACTTCGTTACTCCTGGCTCCGGTGTAAACAATTCAACTCTCAAACAGACTGATATGAACTATTGCAAATTTTGTCAAGTAGGTTTCGCTTACCTATTTATGATGCGCGCAGTTCAGTCAGCTGGAGAGAGTTGAAAAGCAAACACCGTCGTCGTGAAGATATTGAAGTCCCATCTGGGGTGCCAAATTGTGAAAGATGGAAAATGTTCGCGATTTATTAAAATAAAAACTCCTCAGAGTCTGGTATAACAGTTGATTATTTCAAGTTTAATTACGTGAATCCACGGGAACAACCGTCACAACATCAACAGAGAATGAGTACAGAGACTAGCAGAGTAACGTCATGACAGATTGTTCTGATTGTGCATTTCAAGTTTCAAGCTTATATTCTCTTCCAACAGTACAGATGACGGAATTAGCATTTGCAGAATGTACATACAATCAATAGTCGCCACTGTGGGGTAGTCTAAAAATGCAAGGTTGTACTCAGATGGCTCCGAGAGGCACAGAGAATCATAGACTGTCGGTTGCCCAGACAACCTGGTCAAAGGCTGAGATATATCAATCTGGACAGTTACTATATGGAGACTTAAGTTAACTATGCTCTTCCCAATAAGGAATAGAGCTCCGTTCACCTGTAGGATGTAAGTAATAATAACCCCCTGCTGTTCAAGTGCTTCCTCCTAGAGAACAGTTTCTTATGGCGGTTTTATGGCACTGGCAGAGGCCTGTTTCTCTTACTGCTAAAAAGGAGCCAAGGCCCTGCTCAGCCGACATTCCATTCATCACTGCCCCTGAATACAGATACTGGCCTTATAAGTTGGAGACAGAGAGAGAGAAAAGTCTTTCAGTATATGTGTAATTGATCAAGCATACAGAATACAAAACCCTTCTAATAAGATAATGAATAAATAAGAATGACAATAAATTAATTTTCTACAGAACATTGCGGCAGAGAATTGCTTTCACTCACCTACAAAAGTGAGGTCAGCATTGATGTTGAGGCGATTAGGCCTGTCCCAGATTTGGAGTTCCAATTCATCCCAAAGGTGTTCAATGGGGTTGAGGTCAGGGCTGCTTGTAGGCCAGTGTAGTTCTTCCACACTGATTGCAAAAAGTATTTCTGTACTGACCTTTGATTTGCGCATGGGGCTATTGTCATGCTGAAACAGAAAAACTTTCATGCTACAATATTGGAAGCTCAGGATCATTTAGAATCAATGTATGGGCTTCCTAACCCAAACCATGACAAACAACCCCATAGCATTATTCCCGCTCCACTAAACTTTACAGTTGGTACAATATATTAGGCAGATTGCATTCTCCTGACATCCGTCAAAACTTGATTTGTCCTTAGCACTGCCAGATGGTCAAGCGTGATTCATAACTCCAATGCGTTTCCATTGCTCCAGAGTCCAGTGGTGGCGAGCTTTACACCAGTCCAACTGAAGCTTGGTGTTGTGCGTGGTGACCATAGGCTTGTGTGCAAAATAACTGTTTGTCAGAAGTTTGGAAGCTTCAGACAAATCGTTTTTGAGCTGACATTGCTTCCAAAGGGAGTCTGGAACATGGTAGTGAGTGCAAAGATGAGTGAGAACTTGGTAGTGAGTGGACAGATGAATGGGGGAACTTGGTAGTGAGTGGACAGATGAGTGCCACATTAAAAGTCACTAAGAATTTCAATATTGGCCATTCTACTGACAATGTTTTTCAATGGATATTGCATGGTGGTGTGCTAGATGTTATTTAACTGTCAGCAATAGATGTGGCTGAAATAGCAAAATCCACTAATTTGAAAGGGTATCCACATACTTTTGGCCATCGAGTACACATTTCCTTACCTGCCACAGTAAAACAAATCCTGTGTGTAAATGTCTTCCACTCTTAATGCAACTACACTGCTCAAAAAATTAAGGGAACACAATCATCACAGTACAACACCAAGTAAATTAAACTTCAGGGATATCAGTCTATCCAGTTAGCAAGCATAAGTGATTCTTAATCAATGTCACCTGTTTTGGTGCAAATGAAAGTGACAACAGGTGTACTGGAGAGGCAACAGCAAGGCAACCCAAAAAAAGGGAGTGGTTTTGCAGGTGGTGGCTACAGACAATTGCTCCCTCCTTATCTTTCCTGACTGATTCCTCTCTAGTTCTGTGTTTTGCTAGTGGCACATCCATACATGCCCTTCGCAGGTTTTGCTGTGTCTCCCAGTACTGTCTCTAGAGCATGGAGGAGATACCAGGAGACAGGCCATTACACAAGGAGAGCTGGACAGGGCCGTAGAAGAGCATCAACCCAGCGGCAGGACCTGTATTTGCTCCTTTGTCCAAGGAGGAACAGGAGGAGCACTGCCAGAGCCCTACAAAATGACATCCAGCGGGCTACTGGTGTGCATGTTTCTGACCAAACTGTCAGAAACAGAATCCATGAGGGTGGCATGAGGGCCTCTTGTGGAACCTGTGCTCACAGCCCAGCACCGTGCAGCTTGATTGCCATTCGCCAGTGAACACCAGAATTGGCAGGTCCGCCATTGGCTCACAGAAGAGAGCAGGTTCACACTGAGCACATGTGACAGACATGAAAGTGTCTGGAGACGTCGTGGTGAAGGTTATGCTGCCTACAACATCATCCAGCATGACCGGTTTGTCAGTGGGTCAGTGATGGTCTGGGGAGGCATATCCTTGGAGGATTGCACATACCTCCACGTGCTAGCCAACAGTACCCTGACTGCTGTTAGGTACTAGGATGAAATCCTCAGACCCATCGTTAGACCCTTGCACTGGTGCAGTGGGCCCTGGGTTCAAGTTTCAAGGTTTATTTGTCAAATGCACCGAACAACACTGCGTCATCCTGCACAATCAAATTCTTGTGACATGGCACCCGACAACTACGTAGTGAGAGTTAAGAAGAGTATATAAGCAAAAACATAGATAGACAAAAAATAATACTTAAATAAAGGAACAATATACATAACACTATACTCTAGCAGCAGTTTAAAAAAAGAGTACTGTAAACTAGCAGCAATCTGGGTAGTATTATTGAACATTTAGATATGGCAAGTATGGCAGTAATATACATAACAGTGTGAACTAGCAGAAGTTGGTAGAGTTATTGAATATTATAGATAAAGTTGTGCTCATAAGTTTGCACACCCTGGCAGAAATTGTGAAATTTTGGCATTGATTTAGAAAATATGACTGATCATGCAAAAAACTGTCTTTTATTTAAGGGTAGTGATCATATGAAGCCATTTATTATCAAATAGTTGTTTGGCTCCTTTATAAATCATAATGATAACAGAAATCACCCAAATGGCCCTGATCAAAAGTTTACATACCCTTGAATGTTTGGCCTTGTTACAGACACACAAGGTGACACACAAAGGTGAAAATGGCAATTAAAGGTGAATTTCCCATACATGTGGCTTTTTAAATTCCAATTAGTGTCTGTGTATAAAGTCAATGAGTTTGATAGCTCTCACGTGGATGCATTGAGCAGGCTAGATATTGAGCCATGGGGAGCAGAAAAGAACTGTCAAAAGACCTGCGTAACAAGGTAATGGAACTTAATAAAGATGGAAAAGGATATAAAAAGACATCCAAAGGCTTGCAAATGCCATTATTGTTCAGTCACTTATTAAGAAGTGGAAAATTCTGAGATCTCTTGATACCAAGCCAAGGTCAGGTAGACCGAGAAAGATTTCAGCCAAAACTGCCAGAAGAATTAATCTGGATACAAAGAAAAACGCACAGGTAAACTCAGGAGAAATACAGGCTGCTCTGGAAAAAGACGGTATGGTTGTTTCAAGGAGCACAATACGACGATACTTGAACAAAAATGAGCTGCATGGTCTAGTTGCCAGAAAGAAGCCTTTACTGCGCCAATGCCACAAAAAAGCCTGGTTACAATATACCCGACAACACCTTGACACGCCTCACAGCTTCTGGAACACTGTAATTTGGAGTGACGAGACCTAAATAGAGCTTTATGGTCACAACCATAAGCGCTATGTTTGGAGAGGGGTCAACAAGGCCTATAGTGAACAGAATGCCATCCCACTGTGAAGCATGGTGATGGCTCACTGATGTTTTGGGAGTGTGTGAGCTCTAAAGGCACAGGAAATCTTGTGAAAATTGATGGCAAGATGAATGCAGCATGTTATCAGAAAATACTGTCAGACAATTTGCATTCTTCAGCACGGAAGCTGTGCATGGGACGCTCTTGGACTTTCCAGCACGACAATGACACTAAGCACAAGGCCAAGTTGACTCTCCAGTGGTTACAGCAGAAAAAGGTGAAGGTTTTGGAGTGGCCATCACAGTCTCCTGACCTTAATATCATTGAGCCACTCCGGGGAGATCTCAAATGTGCGGTTCATGCAAGACGACCAAAGTCTTTGCATGACGTGGAGGTATTTTGCCAAGACGAATGGGCAGCTATACCACCTGCAAGAATTCAGGGCCTCATAGACAAATATTACAAAAGACTGCATGCTGTCATTGATGCTAAAGGGGGCAATACACAGTATTAAGAACTAAGGGTATGCAGACTTTTGAACAGGGGTCAATTCATTTTTTTCTTTGTTGCCATGTTTTGTTTTATGATTGTGCCTTTCTGTCATGACCAACAATTGAATGTGAATCCCATAAGAAATAAAAGACGTGTTTTGCCTGCTCACTCAAATTTACTTTACAAATGGTACATATATTACCAATTCTCCAAGGGTATGCAAACTTTTGAGCACAACTGTACATATGAGTGAAATAAGCTTATGAATGGTGCCATAGCACACTACAACTGCGTAGTGAGAATTAAGAAGAAAAATCTACACACAGCAAAAAATATAGCAAGAGGATAAAGCAATAATATACATAACACTGTACATAGCAGTTGTTTTAAAAGAGTACTGTAAACTAGCAGCAATATTGGTAGTAGTATTGAACATTTTATATGTATATTACTGCCATACTTGCCATATCTACAATGTACACTAACATCAATTTTGAAAGTGTAGGATGGGGGAGTATGAACAGTATGGTAGAAGCATTGAGTATTATAGATAAATATGAGTGTAATATGCTTATGAATGGTATATGCAAAGGAATATTCAATGCCCATTAAAAGTACCTGAAAGGACATCAGAGCATCTTGAATGTTTGTGTGCGATCAGTTTGATCATGGATCAGTGTTGCTAGTTGAGGAGCCTTATGGCCTGATGGAAAAAAAAAAATTGAGTCTGGAAGTGTGTGCTCCGATGCTCCAGTAGCATCTACCAGACGGCAGCAGTGGGAACAGACCATAACCTGGGTGACTGTGATCTTTGATGATGTTCCGTGCTTTCCTCAGACATCATATTCCTCCTAGTGCAGGACAATGCCCGGCCTCATGTGGCCAGAGTGGGTAGATAGTTCCTGGATGACGAAGGCATTGATGCTAATGACTGGCCCTCATGTTCCCCAGACATGAATCCAATTGAGAACCTCTGGGACGTTATGGATCGGTGCAGATCTGGGAGGAGATCCCCCAGGACACCATCCACCGTCAGGAGTGCATACAGGCATGTGGGGGCCATAGACACTACTGAGTCACATTATGAGTTGCCGTGATAAAATTCACACAAATTCGAACAGCCTGTGATTTCCATTGTTTACTTTGATTTTCGGTGTGTGTTTGAATCCAGCCCTCAATCGGTTGGTGATTTTGGTTTCCATTGACCATTGTTACATCATTTTGTTCTCAACGAATTACACAATGTACAGTTAAGATTTTGATCTTAAATATATTTTGTTCATCGAGACCCCATGTGTGATTTGTGTTCCCTTAATTTTTTTGAGCAGTATATTAACTTCTAAACCTTTGGATTGATCAATAGCTGGAAAAACAAATTAAGTAGAATGTTGATTTTAATTTGTTTCTTACAGAGAGTGAACCGATTGAGGACATCAAGACAGAGACTGATGACTGTGCTATCAGTGAGACACCTGGAGGACCCCGAAGATGGTCTGTTGGTAACAGAGAAGCCACCAGTAAACGTACTGCCACAGACATGGGCTGTGGTGCTCACAATTCAGAGTTAGACCATTCTACCAGAAGCAAGAGATTCAGGGTCTCTAGTGAGGTACATTTCTGAAATATTATATCATTATCTAAGATAAATAATAACTAACTGAACTTGATATGTAAGCCTATGTAAATTCTTTTGTCCAACTATTTATGTAGTCTCTTTTTTTATTTTACCTTGTAAATTACTTTGAAATAATCTGTTGTCTGTGTAGGCTGGGCGGCGCTTGTTGATGAGTTTGTCTGAAGAGTCCACGAGGCCTCAACCCCTGTGCCTGGCTTCTGGGGAGAAAGACCCTGCCCAGGAGACTATATCTTCCTACAGGAAGCCTCTCTACAGCATCTCTCATAGAATTACAGAGAAAAAGCTTACATCAAGCCAGGACCATCATGCTCAGCATGAGGGAGGAGTGCGGGTAAGCTTCAGCAGCCTTGTATCCCCTCAACTGGTCAACAAAGGGGAGCACAGCAGAAATGAACCCAACCTTTCTGCCCTGGGGGCAACAGGGTCCATACCTTCAACAGACTCTAATATATATTCTCTCATTGAGAAGATGTTTTTCATCCTCAATACGCTCAACTCAAGCATGACCCAGCTGCACAGCAAGGTAGATCTACTTTCCCTGGAGGTCACTCGCATAAAAAAACTGATTAAACCCTCTGAGATGGTGACTGAGTTCCAGCCTCCACCAGAGTACCTGTTGACAAGTGAGGAGCTGAGTCAGCTGATGGAACAGACAACAAATGCTGGTGAGTTGGGTTGTCGACTGCTGGTACATCTCTTCCCAGAACTTTTTAAGGCCAAGGAGTGTACCCGTTGCATCTCCAGCAAGAGGACATTGGATTCCCTACATCTACAGCTAATACGCAACTATGTGGAGGTGTGTTTTCCTCTAGTTAAAAACAATAACATTTGGCAGGATGAATGCCTATTGCAGATCAATGACTTTTTTAACCGCTTCTGGGTCCAGAAGGATATGGAGAGTGTGCCGCAGTCATGTGAGAAACAGACTATTGCAGGCTTTGGTTTTAAAGCTGAGCAGAACCAGCCCTGCCATTTTATAAATGAGGAGGGGCAAGAAGTTGACCTGAGCTTAGATTCAAATAGTGACCACACCAACAATAATATATTAGTACCAGACCTTGGGTTTGACACTCAAGTGGTTGGAGAGGATATGGATGATCTCTCTTCCCCTCAAGACTTTGTTGTGTTCCTTGTAAACAGATTTTTCCCAGAGATTTTTGAAGGAAGACTGCCAGAGGGCAGTGTGGGAAAGATGATCCTGGACTCGGACAGGATAGAGATAATCCGTAAGTACATGGAGGCTAATTTTCCTGATGTCCCAGAGGATAGTTGGCTACAGATGTGTGTGCAGCGTATAGAAGATGTAATGGAGGGTTCTCACAGTGACGGCAATGGCAGTGAGCCTGAGGACATGAATGACGAGAGCTATGACTCCAGAAGCCTCCCTGAAAATGTCTCTATTGTCAAGATCAGGGACTTGTGTGACTACGAGAGACCAGGCCGTCGGTCAAAAAAGTCCTTGCTTGTGCCAGTGGATTTTGAACAACTTGAGATCCCCCTACCAGACTCCAGTGTGCCTCAAGAGTATCTGTTGTCTAGGGAGCAGCTGAGGAACAACTATGACTGTAGCTTGTCAATTGGTAACTTTGCTTCTCGCCTGTTGGTACTTATGTTCCCCGAACTCTTCACTTATGAGAATGCACGTAAGCATTACAATTGTAGTGGCTCTCTTGGGAAGAAGCAGCTTGATCCTGTGCGGGTAAATCTTATTCGCCACTATGTACAGCTGCTATATCCACCAGCTAAGAATGACAGGGTGTGGACACTAGAATTTGTGGGCAAACTGGACGAGCGGTGCAGGCGACGAGACACTGAACAACGGCGGTCATACCAGCAGCAACGTAAAGTCTATGGTCCTGAGATGGAGCAAGAGCCTGTGGACTTTGTGGCTGCTTGCCAAGTGAACCAGCTCAACATTGACCACTTGAAGGAAGACTTTGAGATCCCTCCACTACCCCCTGAAAAAAGTAGCAAAGATTTCTGCAAGATTCCTCTAGAGGAATTGACAATCTCTATTCCTGACTTCCCAGTGCCTTCGGTCTACTTGTTATCAGACACTGAGGTGCGAGAGATTGTACAGCAGAGCCTTTCTGTTGGAAACTTTGCTGCTCGTCTTCTGGTACGCCTCTTCCCTGAGCTTTTCACTCAGGAGAACCTGCGGCTTCAGTACAACCACTCAGGTGCCTGCAATAAGAAGCAGCTGGATCCTGTGCGTCTCAGGCTCATCCGCCACTATGTGGAGGCCGTGTACCCAGTTGAGAAAATAGAAGAGGTCTGGCATTACGAATGTGTGCCTAGCATAGATGAGCGATGCCGGCGGCCCAACCGCAAAAAGTGTGACATTCTGAAGAAGGCTAAGAGATCCAATACTGTATCCTAGTCACAAAGCAGAAGGCTACAAAACGTTTCTTCTAAATATTTGCACAAGTACATAAGCTGAATAGTATAGTGGATATTTGGACATTGAGCCCAAGGCAAACTTGTAAAAGCTTTTAATCAGTATTCTTAATGGATGTATTTGTAATATAAAACCACAGTATTAGACAGTTTAGTTTTTCGTTGTCGGCTTGTTTCTGTGTATACACCAAATCAATGTCATAGATATTCTAACTTACTGTACATAAACTGTTGTAGCCTTAAAAAAAAACATGAAAATAAAACTGAGACAATAGATCACATTCAGAGATGGATAGAAAAGTTTATTTTTTCCATCACATTTGCTGTTGCATTGTGGCACCTCTAGTTTTTATAACAATGTTATACATTTGTATTATAAATCTGTATGAGACTATGGCAACAGATCATGAGAACCCATTTGTAATAAAATCAGTCAAGAATTCAGCATTTCACACTTTATTAGCACTCAATAATACCTTTCCCACATTCCATTTGCATCTGCTTTGCAAGCTATATCAGTACTTTGGATACTTATTTGTCTGTTATTAGCATATGTTAATAGAAAAGTTTATCAAAACCATTTGAAATATCAGGCAAGTCAATAATGACACCAAGAGGTCTAATGTAAAAAGAATGCACAACTCACTTTCATGTAACGATTATGCTAGGATTATTCAAATTTCCTTATTAATGGAGAGAGGTGATCAGTATTGTACACTGAAAACTCATTGTTTGAAGGCATCCTGTTTGGGAAGTTCTAGGTTTTTCCAGCGCCTCAAAACAACTTTGTACCTGTCTCCATCCTTGGATTCACCCAATTCCTTCTTAATGATTACTCTCAAAACTGTGACAGTGTCTATGTCTTTGTTCTCTGACAATACCATGTCCAAGGTGTCCCCGACTTTAACCTAAAGAGAGAACCAAAGATCAGTACAATAAAGACACATACAGCTCAATTCAATCGAAATCTGTGTTATAGCCCGATTGAAAATGTATGCTTTTACCATGAATGCATTGACTTTGAATTTCAGTCACTCTACAGCTGATCTTTAGCTCTATGAATAAATCCCTTAGACCTCTTTGACTGACACTCCAGACACTGATGGGACAAGATTCAGACAAGATGGGAATGTTGGCTGGACTGCTCGACCACTCCTGTTCTCTGAGGGTTTGGGTCCCAAGAATCTTGTAAGATGGTGTAGGAGGCTGATAGACATCTTTATTTTATAAAGTTACTGGGCAAAATGATAACTCACCAATTTACTTTTCTTGATGAGTTTCTGTCCATTAAGCCAGAGCTTGTTGCCATAGAATGCATCCTCCACTTTACTGAAATAAAGAAAAAGTTTAGACTAGCTAAGTTTAGACTAGAGCACGGTTTTTGAACTTTTTCACAACAAAAACCTTCCAAATAGGTTTCCCTACTAATGTTTAAAAAAAAATACATACATGTGTAGACCCAGTGGTGTCGTTAGGGGGGCTATAGCCCCCGATCTTTCATGAATAGCCCCGGATTTCAAATTGACCAAAAAAAATAAAAATAATAAAGAAATAGCCCCTGATCTATTCATTTATAATTCCGATCATGCATTATGAAAATGTAGACGTGTAGGCCGCTAGCGTGTACATCAAAATTTTCCGCAAGTACATTCAAAACCCTGTACTTTCTGTCACGGGCAGGGCGGGCTAAGCCCAGAATGTATTGTGATCTTAGCAACGCCTCTGTGTAGACCTATATAAAATAATAATAATAATAATACATACAATACTGCATTTGGGTAGTCTCCCATTCTTGGAGATCATCAAGCTCGGTCAGAGAGGTTGGGAAGCTTCAAGGAACTCCATTCTTCCCTCAGTCCTGACCAGTCTCCCAGGTGCAGACGCTGAGAAGCATCACCATTGCATGATGCTCCCACCACCATGCTTCACCATAGAGATAATATTAGCCTGGAGATGAACATTACCTTGTTGCACTTGACATTCAGGCCTAATATCTTGATTTTGGCCTCAACAACTCAGTGCTCATTATTCTGCATATACTGGCAAAAATGTGTAAAAACGTTCCCTTGTCATTATGGGGTATTGTGTAGGTTGATAAATATATGTAATGAATTTAGTTTATACCCAAATGTGGAGAAAGTGAAGGACTGAATACCATCCGAAAGCACTGTAGGTAACGGTCCATACGGACATTGCCAGGCACTACATCCGGCGAATCAAGGTACTGCTCATCACCTAATACAATCTCTACGGTGAAGTGTGATAATGGGAGCATAATGCAATGGGGAAGCTTCTCAGCAACTGGGACAGGGAAATTTTCATGATTGAGGAAACCATAAACAGTAGAATACAGAGGTCCTTGAAGCAAACCTGATCTAGAGCAGTGGATGTCAGACTGGGGCAGAGATTCATCTTTCACCACGACAACAACCCGGGCAAAGCTGCTTCTACAAGGTACTAAATAAAGGGTCTGATTACTTGTGTACAACCTGACATATTTATAGTTTTTGTATTTGCCTTGAACTGGCACAACCTCCTTAAAATGTGTTTTTACTTATGGTCATTATGGGGTTTTGTGTGTAGATTGATGACAAAAATATATGTAATCAACTATGAATTAAGTTAACAAAACATGACAAAACTTGAAAATGAATGAATTCCTTCCAAAACCATTGTAGGTAGCGGTCCATACGGACCTAATTGTTATATTCACAGACTGTTATTTTTACAGTTGCATTGTCAAAAAAGCATTAGCACAATAGAGGATAATCATGATAATCAATGAAATTGTAAATTGAAATTACTGGATAGGAAAAAAACATTAGGGGTGGATACGAGAGAAATAAGTATATTAACCAATAAGTATATTAACATTGCCGCAATTATTTTTTTTTTTTTACCTATCTTTTCAAACATTTCTGGGAAACCCAGTTTTAAAAACCACTGGACTAGAGTGTTTTAAATAGGGTTTCCACATCAAGTAATGATAATTTAATAATCATTTTATTACATTGATTTCTTCCATTTAAAAACGAAGTCCTAATTCTGTAAACACTTACTTGCGTGCAATGTCAAGGCCAGCTTTCATAATAACATCATATCGAAATGACTGCACATATTTTTCTAGGTCTTTGTAGTCTTTGGGTACACTGGGGTCATCCTCAGGTTCATCATCATAGTCACTGTCCTCTGGATCCTTTTCCACTTCATCCTCATCCTCTTGTACAGTCTTGCCACCTCCTTTCTTCTTGTTGCTTTTAAACCTCACTTGAAGAATTGACCAGCTCTTAGCTGAATTCCATCGTGATGGAAGCTTGTGTGTTCCAAGGGTCAGGGAGGAGGTGGAACCACATAGCTGACGACTGTGTAATGTCCTTGGGCACCATTCTGTCCAGTACAGCCCGTGCCCAGGCTTTAGCAGCTTGCGTGTACTTAAGCTTCCCAATTGTCTCAGAGCAAGTGCCTGAATCAACAATCCCTGCATGCTGTAGCTCCTCCAAGTTTCTTGGGGGAAAAAATAAACAGAAATTTACAACAAAGTTATGAAGGGCATTCAATTGTAGGTACCTGGTACACAAGCCTTAAAAGGTCAATTCTACCACTTCATAACTTGATTTTATGCTGCTAAAATAGTATAGTCCAGGTTTCCAACCTTTTTCCACCAGGGCCCCTTATTTTCCATTTAACACATTTCATTAACAAAAAATTGAATTACTCATGACACCTTTGAAATAGATAAAATAATATACTGTATACACTGATCAGCCATAACATTATGACCACTGACAGGTGAAGTGAATAACACTGATAATCATTTTGTCATGGCACCTGTCAGTGGGTGGGATATATTAGGCAGCAAGCGAACATTCTGTCCTAAAAGTTGATGTGTTAGAAGCAGGAAAAATGGGCAAGCGTAAGGATCTGAGCGACCTTGACAGGAGCCAAATTGTGATGGCTAGACGACTGGGTCAGAGCATCTCCAAAACTGCAGCCCTTGTGGGGTGTTCCCAGTCCGCAGTGGTCAGTACCTATCAAAAGTGGTCCAAGGAAAGAAAAGCGGTGAACCGGCGACAGGGTCATGGGCAGGCAATGCTCATTGATGCACATGGGGAGCGATGGTCCGATCCAACAGACGAGCTACTGTAGCTCAAATTGCTGAAAAAGTTAATGCAGGTACTGATAGAAAGGTGTCGGGGCACACACTGCATCGCAGTTTGCTGCGTATGGGGCTGCGTAGCCGCAGACCAGTCAGGGTGCCCATGCTGACCCCTGTTGCCAAAAGCGCCTAGAATGGGCACGTGAGCATCAGAACTGGATGACGGAGCAATGGAAGAACGTGGCCTGGTCTGATGAACCACGTTTTCTTTTATGTCACATGGATGACCGGGTGCGTGTGTGTCGCTTACCTGGAGAACACATGGCACCAGGATGCACTATGGGAAGAAGGCAAGCAGGCGGAGGCAGTGTGATGCTATGGGCAATGTTCTGCTGGGAAACCTTGGGTCCGGCCAGTCATGTGGATGTTTCTTTGACACATACCACCTACCTCAGCACTGTTGCAGACCATGTGCACCCTTTTATGGCAACAGTATTCCCTGATGGCGTTGGCCTCTTTCAGCAGGATAATGCGCCCTGCCACAAAGCAAAAATGGTTCAGGACTGGTTTAAGGAACACAACAAGTTCAAGGTGTTGATTTGGCCTCCAAATTCCCCTGATCTCAATCCAATCGAGCATCTGTGGAATGTGATGGGCAAACAGGTCCGATCCATGGAGGCCCCACCACGCTAACCATGTCAACGTCAGGGTTGGTTGCTCCTTCCATGCTTGTTTGTTTACCGTTCTTCTTCTTTCTTCTCTTATAAGGCGGGTTTGTGGTACACAACTACCCCAGCATTTAGCTGCCCACAAATAAATCTTTAATTTTACATTATAAATATCTTTTGTGTTGCTAGCTTTAGCTATACTGGATGATATGGCGAGTATTTCTACATAACTACTTAATACTAACTTGGAACGCGACGATTAGCTGTAAATAACGTTACATCTCGTCATAACGCGGGACGTCAAGGGCAGAGTAAATTTGACATCTTCATCCGTTCCAGCCACGATGCCTGAAAGATCATTAAGATCAAGTCTCGACACGGACTGTGTGTCAAATCAACGCAACCTCCTGTTTTCTCCCGCAAGGTTAACTTATCCCGCAAGGGTAATTTACTGTAGCTAACTTGTTAAATGCACTGTAGCTTCGTTCCGTAAAGTGGGCTAGCAAGTTACAGTAGCTAACTAAAATAAACATATATTACCAGAAATCTGCAATAAAGCTGACTAGTCTTCGCTGTTTGTAGCTAGAGTAGCTGAGCACATTCCTTTCGTATTTACCTTGCTTTATATTTGAGATGTGTCTCCGTCCTCCTCCTCATCCTCCTCTTCTTCTTCTTCTTCTTCTTCTTCTCTTAAATTATGGCTGGTCGCATCCATTGAAGGTGCATATAACGCCACCTACCGTACCGGAGTGTGAGGCCGCTCACGGCCTGCTTATCCTATATCTTCCCGCTCAGACCTGTAGCCCTGAGAAATCGACATACAGCCTTAGCCACCACCCCACTCCCCTTCCCGCCCCCCAGCAACCCCTCTACATCCCACTTCCTACCCTCCCCTCTAACTTTCTCATACAACCTTTCCCTCTCAACATCATAATGCTCACAATACATCAACACATGTTCAACTGTTTCCTCCACTCGACAACCATCACACAGCCCTGTTTCATGCTTACCTATCACCTTCAATGACGCGTTTAGTCCTGCATGCCCTAACCGTAGTCGACACCCCATATTCCTCGCCTCGACCCTCACTTTCCGCTGCACGCAATAATACCCTCTCCCCTTCCTGCACCCATCCCACTTCCTCTGCCAACAGTCAGCACCTACCCCCTTTATCAACGTTTTAATTTCCCCCCGTCCTAACGGTACCTGTACACCCACTCTCTCCTTCCTACACACACTCCTAGCCAATCTGTCAGCCCCTTCGTTACCCTCCACACCAACAACCAGCCGGTACCCAGCAGAACCGAACCACTACACCCATCCTCTCCAATCCCAACAACAGCAACATCATCTCCACCAACATCATCTCCACCAACAAGTACCAAAAATATGTATTTCATATCCAAAGAGTTACATTGTGGCCAATGGGATGAGAGGAGTAAAATGCCAGCAACAATTGCAAATACACAGTGCCCCTTGATTTTTTTGCATATAATCACTCTTTAGACTCTCCTGAACATTTCCTACAATGCATTCACTGCGGCGTATAGAATATTTTTATCTGTATAGGGCAATATGTACAGTGGGGCAAAAAAGTATTTAGTCAGCCACCAACTGTGCAAGTTCTCCCACTGAAAAAGATGAGAGAGGCCTGTAATTTTCATCATAGGTACACTTCAACTATGAGAGACAAAATGAGAAAAAAAAATCCAGAAAATCACATTGTAGGATTTTTTATGAATTTATTGGTAAATTCCTCGGTAAAATAAGTATTTGGTCACCTACAAACAAGCGAGATTTCTGGCTCTCACAGAAACTTCTTCTTTAAGAGGCTCCTCTGTCATCCACGCGTTACCTGTATTAATGGCACCTGTTTGAACTTGTTATCAGTATAAAAGACACCTGTCCACAACCTCAAACAGTCACACTCCAAACTCCACTATGGCCAAGACCAAAGAGCTGTCAAAGGACACCAGAAACAAAATTGTAGACCTGCACCAGGCTGGGAAGACTGAATCTGCAAAAGGTAAGCAGCTTGGTGTGAAGAAATCAACTGTGGGAGCAATTACAAGAAAATGGAAGACATACAAGACCACTGATAATCTCCCTCGATCCGGGGCTCCACGCAAGATCTCACCCCGTGGGGGCAAAAATCCCAGAACCACACGGGAGGACTTAGTGAATGACTTGCAGAGAGCTAGGACCAAAGTAACAAAGGCTACCATCAGTAACACACTACGCCGCCAGGGACTCAAATCCTGCAGTGCCAGACGTGTCCCCCTGCTTAAGCCAGTACATGTCCAGCCCCGTCTGAGGTTTGCTAGAGAGCATTTGGATGATCCAGAAGAGGATTGGGAGAATGTCATATGGTCAGATGAAACCAAAATATAATTTTTTTGTTAAAAACTCAACTTGTCGTGTTTGGAGGAGAAAGAATGCTGAGTTGCATCCAAAGAACACCATACCTACTGTGAAGCATGGGGGTGGAAACATCATGCTTTGGGGCTGTTTTTCTGCAAAGGGACCAGGACGACTGATCCGTGTAAAGGAAAGAATGAATGGGGCCATGTATCGTGAGATTTAGAGTGAAAACCTCCTTCCATCAGCAAGGGCATTGAAGATGAAACGTGGCTGGGTCTTTCAGCATGACAATGATCCCAAACACACCGCCCAGGCAACGAAGGAGTGGCTTCGTAAGAAGCATTTCAAGGTCCTGGAGTGGCCTAGCCAGTCACCAGATCTCAACCCCATAGAAAATCTTTGGAGGGAGTTGAAAGTCCGTGTTGCCTAGCAACAGCCCCAAAACGTCACTGCTCTAGAGGAGATCTGCATGGAGGAATGGGCCAAAATACCAGCAACAGTGTGTGAAAACCTTGTGAAGACTTACAGAAAACATTTGACCTCTGTCATTGCCAACAAAGGGTATATAACAAAGTATTGAGATTAACTTTTGTTACTGACCAAATACTTATTTTCCACCATAATTTACCAATAAATTCATAAAAAATCCTACAATGTGATTTTCTGGATTTTTTTTCTCATTTTGTCTCTGATAGTGGAAGTGTACCTATGATGAAAATTACAGACCTCTCTCATCTTTTTAAGTGGGAGAACTTGCACAATTGGTGGCTGACTAAATACTTTTTTGCCCCACTGTATTTGATATTCAGTCATTTGCATTGTGGCCAATGGGATGGGTGGAGTAAAATGCCAGCAACAATTGCAAATACACAGTTTCCCTTGATTTTTTTGCATATAATCACTCTATAGACTCTCCTGAACATTTCCTACAATGCATTCACTGCGGCATATAGAAAAGATTTTTCTGTATAGGGCAATATATATTTCATATCCATTGAGTTACATTGTGGCCAGTGGTATGAGCAGAGTAAAATGCCAGCAACATTTGCAAATACACA
>JACXGI010015515.1:0-17312 GCA_016801175.1 Esox masquinongy
AACATCACTGCTCTAGAGGAGATCTGCATGGAGGAATGGGCCAAAATACCAGCAACAGTGTGTGAAAACCTTGTGAAGACTTACAGAAAACGTTTGACCTCTGTCATTGCCAACAAAGGGTATATAACAAAGTATTGAGATGAACTTTTGTTATTGACCAAATACTTATTTTCCACCATAATTTACCAATAAATTCATTCAAAATCCTACAATGTGATTTTCTGGATTTTTTTTCTCATTTTGTCTCTCATAGTTGAAGTGTACCTATGATGAAAATTACAGGCCTCTCATCTTTTTAAGTGGGAGAACTTGCACAATTGATGGCTGACTAAATACTTTTTTGCCCCACTGTATTTTTTTTCAATAAAAATACATTTGACAAAACTTAGCATTCATGGCATTCTTTAAACATTTGTCTTGAACATGCACATTGAGTATAAGGTTTTAAAGGGCATCACTTTTGATATTTTCTTACAAAACAATCTAACATGACATCACTATTTATTAAATCATCACTGTATTGAGAGATAACATCTTCATAGGAAAACCCCCTGGCTCTTTGACAGAGATAGAAAATACAGTAATGACCACAGGTTGCAGAAAATTCATCCTGTACTTGTTTATTGCTTATATATCACGACTCCATTTTTGATTAAGAATCATTTTATAGATTTGGGAAAATGTGAAAATCCAGGGGGAAATCTATAGGAATCGAAAAAAGTTCCTGCCAGCCAGTGTTCTCCCGGCAGGTGCTGTCATGGAAAAATGTATCTTCTTGTCAAAAAGGATGCAACAACTCAAAAAGATGCAATAACTCAGGAGTTTGTGGATTCAAATTAGACTTTTAATGAGCAATCATAAAAGCCGAGTTGACCTGCAGGAACAACTGTCTTGCCAACTCCAGACACACACATTTATACAGTGTTATCTTGCATAACATTTCTGGCTGCCCCCTTATGCTAATTCTTGGGCGGATCTTTCTCCCCATCCGCCACCATTGTTTCGCAACCTTCCAAGATCCGTTCCTTGTTAAATATTGGTGGTGCAGGCTCTAGAAACTTTTATAAAAATAATAGGTGCCATTAGGGCCCTCTACATTCATTATTGCTTGATTATCCCAATACATTGATTATCCCAATACAAGACTTACCTTATTGGTTAATTGTATATGTGTTTGATCACACTAATACATTCATAAAGGGTGAGAGTTCAGAAACACTCCTATGTCAAACCTCTATATACCTCTATAGTGCCTCGGATGTGTATTGACAATGAACATGGCCGGGCGATCCGTACAAATAACTGTAGGTAATTCATCACACGCCCATACTCCACGGAACTGGGTTTCAACCATTCGCTGCATAAAAATCTCAATCTCTTGGGTATTCATGTTTGTTTTGACTAATAGTAATCCACCATGACTTGTCTTTGGGAGTTTACTTCCAGGATGGAATCGGAACACGCATATACTATCATACTAGCTGTACGGTCTACCAGGTCTCTGAATCTCATTTCTAATCATAGGCTACCAGTGGAGACCACTGAAAGACTTCCTGTGATGTCTTCATCTGGAGCTAGGTTGAAAGCGTACAGGGTGTATCCCGATGCGTAATCTTTTCTCTCGATAGGCAAGGCCATATCTTTTAAATGTCTTCCCGTAGCCAGGTATATATTATAAAATTATCTAACGCATATGCTGTTGTTGAAATTTGGCTGGAAGGCCTTAGCGGGAATTTGATGTCTGTCCTGACAGAGGGCCACATACATGGCATTGAAACTATGGAAATAAAAGCGGTTTTTATCGAGACAGCTGGTGCTAGCCGCATGATCAAGCAATCCACTAACAATGTAGCGGGGGAGTGCACCCAAAAACAAATTGTCTTGACTGCATATTCTAGATCCTTTTGGGATGCTAAATGTTTTCATAGTTATTCTTTGAAGGGAATACAGGGCATTTCCTTTCATTAAGGCCTGGGAATGTCCTAAACGAACGGTCGAAAATACAGAGACTTTTTTCACAAAAAGCGATGCACTCAGCAGTTTTAGACTAAAATCCCCATCAGCCGCGGCCATCAGGCAAAATTCGGCTTTTGCTCTTGTTAATTTGACTCTTAAATCAACAGCATTTAGGAGTAAACGCTCTTGAAGAAAATGTCATGATGTATTGGGCCCAAAAGTTCAAAATGTTGGGAGTTTCTAGAGTACCCCGAACGTACAATTAATCCTCTATTTGCTCCCGGTGGAACGGCTGCGGGGTCCATAGCACCTCCTGTATCTTTATTAAACAACCCCGCGGCAAATTGCTTATTCAGTGTATCTACAGAGTAATTCAGTAAACACTCCAAAATGGCTCTGTAGGGGTAGGTGGAACTGCTCTGACTGAGGAGTCGATCCCCTAATGGGGATGTCCATTTGGGAGAAGATGGTGGCCAAAGGATAATTAATGAGAGCTACCTTCGCATCTGCAGCAATATTACTTCCATCTTTCTTGGTTACTTTGAGGATTAGGTGTAGTAGGGTGTTTATCAAGTCCAAATACTGTTCTCCGTGTCCGGGGATGAAAAATTCTATAGGGCCGTTCTCTGCCAGGGTGGAGATTGGCATGATCTCGACATAATTTGCACTATCTATAGAAAATTGGGTCAGGGGGGCCGAAAAAAGATCCAACTGTCTTAAATGCTTCCCCTGACTTTCGGTGTAACAGCCATTTTTTAGAAAATACTCTTCAGTATTCACTTTGCAGAACTCCTACCTTTATTTCGCTTTTGCCTTAATGATTTTATTTTAACTGCTGACCGTGGCATTTTAGGAAAAGGAAGCCGCGCTCCAGGAGGCCTCTTTTTAGGTCTGCGAGCCAACATCATGAGCCCACCTGAGCCTAGCTGTCGCTCAGGATCTGATGCATTACGATTGGCCAAAGCACTAGAAATGACATCACCGACAATATTTTTAGCAGCATTTTTTAAATGCGGCTTGGCGATGCTAAAACCTCTCTTCATGAATAGGATCACCATCCTAAATAGATTACGGAATATGCCGCCCACCCCTGAACTGTACATGTTTGGGGTTCCATAGTAGCCCGGTAACCCATTGCCTACTTGGTCCATATAGTAAGATACATAACGATTAGGGTCAAGATGCGGACTGTGTAACATCTTTAAATATGTAAAGACTGGACGGGTCGAAAATGGAGTTTACCAGTCACTTTACCCCAATCAAATACTATATTTTTATTCTGATCCGTCTTAGTCTCAATATGTACGTCATCAATATACCTTTTCGCTACTGGTACGTAGTGTGGTTGTGCATAATTAATTGTGATGATATCACCGTCTGTCCCCTCTATATGAACTGTGCCTAAGAGCAGCACAAAACTGTCTCTTTGAAAAGATATAATATCCATATACACAAACATGTTATAAAATCCTCTGTGTATATCGGCCGGCAATGGAGACAGAATATCTGTTGCTTCCGCCCACTCGTCAGTTTGCAAGCCTAAAACGTTAGCTAAACTGCCTCTAATTTTGATCGCACAATCGGAATCTTCACTTACGAGTTTCACTCGCTTTTGATTATTGTCATATCCTAAATACACATTCTTATCCTTATCGCTTAAGGCCTGGTTCACCCCATAGACAACCGCTTCTATGTTTTTATAATAGCCTGTGCTAAGTTGGATAGCCACAGGAGGCTTAGATTATTTTTTGTAGAAAAACTCTAAATCGTTTTTGAATATATTTGGCCAGCTACGCGGATATATAATTTCGGCTAGCCCTACTTCCCAATTTCCACGCAAATGTATCGGTTTCGTGAAACTAGTTTTGAAGGTTGAGCTCTGATTTAGGGGATAAATATCCCCAGAGGCATTGCTGGGCAGAATCAGATAAAAACCTTAGCTTTCCATGATTTATTAAATCATTTGTGAGCAATGCTTTTGATGAGCAATGATTTTATGCATTTAAAACATCCGACTCTAGGACCCAGCTGTTGAACTTTTCAGGCCAGTTTTTTCCAGCAAAAATATACGTGCGTTTCTCCATGTAATTTGTTTCGTTTTAGAATTTCCTCAACGTGAAATACTTTGTCTTTAGCTATCTTCACCTTTTGGAGTTCTAATTCATAGAAGATTCCATCGATAGACTCACCCTCGTAACCATTTAATTTATAAACAGGGGGAATACGCGGGATACATTCTGTCACTAAATAATTAATCACTGAAGCCTTGCTCATATTTTTTGTCAAAAACACAGCGCAACTTTAAGATTTTTTGAATTTAAAAGCAATTGCTTTCTTTCTACGAAGAGGAAACAAACCCTAAAGATTTTTAAAGACTTCAAATGTGTGCTTGGATGTGACGTCTAATGGCCTTATGTGTATGCTTTTATGATAGCTGTTATTGTAACTCGTTACCAGATCTTGAATCACATCAACATAACGCCGTGTGTTATGAGCTGTAAAATATCTCCACATCCTTTCCTTCAAAGTTTTGTTATAACGTTCAATAACGGAAGCTTTTAAATCTGAACCTGTAACAAAATGGATGATTTTATGCTCGTTCAGTTTTTTAAATGTACGATTAAAGAAGTCCTTTCCAGAGTCTGTTTGGACTTTCTTGGGAATTCCACTCTCTTTCAAAATAGATGCAAAAGCCCTTGTCACTTCCGCCCCGCACTTATTTTTTAACACTCTCACAAAAGCTACTTTTAAGAAAATGTCTATTACCGTTAATATGTAGCGATTTCCATCATTCTTATCAGCAAAAGCTTGCATATCACACAAGTCAGCCTGGAACTGTGATAGTTGGTGGGTGGTAAACACCCTATTTCGCAGGAAGGTTTTTCTCACTGGCTTATGGAGAGTATAAGTGTCCTGGCCGGACAGCCAATCAATTACTCGTGCGTCACTTATACTACTTCTGGTTTCTTGTGCAACGGCTCTCTGAAGTTTAGCCTTTTCCCCAAATGAGCCTGGATGAGAAGGGTTAAAATATATGTTTTTCATTAACTGCTCCATTCTCCTAACTTCAATAATTATGAATATTACATAGTATGTATCAGGCACTTATAGAAATAAAAAATGAAGCGATTCCAATACATATTTTTTTTTTACATCTTTATTTCACGAGATTCATGAGGTAAATCAAGAGTTTAAAATCAACCAAAACAGATAAGGACTGTTATAGGCAAAGAGCTTGGAGAATCTTGTTCCGTTGCCTTACAAAATAAAAGGCATTAGATATGATGTTGGCCTCCCAAGGCGGTGTCTGCAAGGTGGTTGGGTCAGAATGCTATACTTTTATTTCTGATGCATCAGACAAAGATCAGACAAAGTTATTAACTTGGTGCATGAAACCAATAAAGGAATTGCAGAGCTCGACAATGTCCATGGATGGGATCCATTCTCAGGGTTGTTCTCTGTGGTTGGTCCCTGAGGAATGCCAATATTCAACATGTTGCTGTGTTTGCTGTTATTGCCTTTTTACTTGTTTGTTGTATGTTATTATCATGTTTAATAAAAGCGTGTGCTTCTAGGTTTACAGCACAGGTACTGGTCCAGACACATGCCAATAATGACACAGAACCAGGCATTCCAGATCTGTTTCCGTTCCCTACTTACTGCAATGATGATATCATAGATGACCACGATGTATAGAGTATTGATAGTAGCGGCCTGAGGCCTGTTAATTTGATGCTTATCTATCCATGAGTAAATTATTTAAGGATTGACACCAAGGGTTGTTTTGGTGTCAACAGGGAGGATTGTTATAGAAATTTGTTGAACTAATGGATTAGTGCGTTTTTGGGCTAATTAGAAAGGTACCAAACCTGTATTTAGCCAAGTAGGAAGAATGCAAGATATGTTCTTGGTGTCATAATTAAGAGAGGGACAAGACATGGGTGGACAATTGAACTCAAGAAGTATTTGTAAAATGCTGGTGGGCAACCTGCAATTGGGTTATCTTTGGGTGGAGAGAGAAACTGATAAGAGGAATAAACCTAACCGGTTTAGACCAGATTAACATGTATTGATGAAATGTCAGTTATTTTGTGAGATTTTGTAACACTTTCTTACCTATACAAAATGGAGGTTTTCTGAACTGTTCTTCAGAAAGACTCTCATTGATCTTGTGTTAGTGTCTTTGTGTCTCTATTTGCAAATATTATATAATAAACTGTTATTGTGTTTAAGAGCATTGATCTCTGTCTTACCTTCTTTAGTATAAGTTTTATTCAATGGAATTGCCATCACCGGCTCTAGTGTATTATTAAGGGGGACTGACATGGGTTGTATGCCTGTTCCGTTACATACTGTCCATTTGACTTCTGATCTAGTGAGTGGATGTTTTCGCGTCAGTGTACAGTCTGAGCTTCCCGTAAATGGGATTACTCTAATCATGGGTAACGATCTAGCAGGAGGCAAAGTAGTGCTTGTGTTAGAGGTGCTAGACAAGCCTGATGCTCAGTCCTGTGGAGATGTTTCGGCCACTACATTTCCTGAAGCATTTCAAGCGTGCGCAATTACACTCACACAGTCGCGTCACTTAGGTACCATGGTAGACTTAGCTGACTCTGTGCTTGTCCCTATATTGAATGGGGAAGGATGTTCTACTCCTGTGTTCCCAGTGAGTTCCGATCATGACGATGGCAAGAAAGACAAGACAATGGCTTCCTCTAGGCAAAGTTTAAGGTTACCAGTTACTTGGGAGAAGCTAATAGCTGCCCAGAAAGAGGATGTGGGCTTGGCAAAATGTTTTTCCTCCGTTTTAAATTTGAGTGAGGCGAAAAGCAAAGGCGTGACATATTTCCTTGAAAAGGGTCTTTTGATGAGTAAATGGACTCCCCACTCTGACCTAGAAGATGGTTGGAGTTCCATTTTCCAGATTGTAGTTCCTGTCACATTGCAGACATTTGTGTTGTCACTTGCTCATAATATTCCCTGGTCTGGTCATCTAGGGGTGACTAAAACATACGTTTTGGATCCGCCGTCATTTCTTCAGGCCAGGAATGAAACGGGATATGGCTCGTTATTGACATACATGTAGTGCATGTCTGATTCCAGTCATGGAAGAGCCGTTTGAGAAGGTAATAATCGATTATGTTGGTCCGTTGCCAAGGACTAGGTCGGGTAATCAATTCATGTTAATGATAATGTGCACTGCTACTAGGTACCCAGAGGCAGTTGAGGCAGTGAGGCAGTTGTGAAGGCGCTGATCAAGTATTTCTCTACTTTTGAATTTCCAAAAACCGTACAGATGGATCAAGGATCTAATTTCACATCAAGATTGTTTGGAAGTGTGTTGAAGTCCTTGTCAGTGTCCCAGATCAGATGGATCAGATGTCTAGTGCTTACCACGGAGAGTCAGGGGGCGCTGGAACATTGGCATCAGACCCTAAAAGCAATGTTACGTAAATACTGCCTGGACACAGAAAAGGATTGGTATGAGGGGGTGCCGTACGTGCTGTTCGCTATTCGGGAGACCATATAAGTCTCTGTGGTTTAGCCTAGCTGAGCTAATCTTTGGTCACATAGTGAGAGGGCCTCTAAAGGTACTGAAATAACAATTTATGGCTAACGATTCAGTTGGGTCCTCTACTAATGTACTAGACTGTGTTAGTCAAGTCCGAGAGTGGTTGCATGATGCATGTGCTGTAGCCAGTGAAAACCTGTCTTCAACACAAAAGAAAATGAAACGTCACTTTGATATAAAGACTGTCTCGTTCTTTTCAACCAATTGACCAAGTCTTGGTGTTGTTGCCGGTACCCGGCTTGTCTCTCTCTTCCAGTTTCTCTGGCCCATATGTGGTGGAGCGGAAGCTCAGTGACACTGATTATGTTATCAAAACGCCAGACCATAGACACCCATTTCGGATATGTCACATTCATCTTGTTAAAGCCTATCAGATTAGAGTTAGTATCGAAACCTCCATTGCCAGAACAACCCACATGGAAAACTCAGGCAAAACATATATTCACACATACGTAGAGGATTTCTGAACATATATTTACATACGTGCCCTGAATATGTTCATGAAATATATAACTTACGCTTCTCACAATATCATAATACAATGCATGTCATATATTTTAACGTTGAATATTATATGTTAAAATAATGAAAAATATTAATATGCAGAACTTTAAGCATTTCTCATCAACACATCATGGAATTAACCTTCAAGACATTATTTTCCAGAGAATCTCCTTGTTATAGTGAGTTTAACTAATTATCATTGGCAAAATGGGGAGCAAACCAACATAACAACCAGTCTAGGCCTTATTGCATTACATTAATTACTGTGAAAAGACTATTATTATCCTTTACAAACAAGAGCCAATTTGTATATTGTACAGTATGTATTTACCATAATTTCTGTTAAATACATTTTAAAAGCAAGTAAAGAAACACCTGGTTAGAGTCAGTCAGCTTAATTTAATAAGGACCTTTATTCACAGTATCATACAACTGTCATTGTGTCACAATATAATGATAAATGTTTAGTAAATACACCAAAGTTTTGACTTTAGTCATTGTCAAGCAGCATATAGCACCTTTTTGAGTTTCAATATAATGAACCACTTTGTACTCCAAGTTTACATTTCAAAAAAGACTCATTAAGAAAACAGTATGCATACATTTTAACACAGTATCATGAATGCCACTGCTCTCTGTAAAAGTACATAAAAGAAACGATAACATAATAAACGCATGACAGGAAACAATACAAATATGGAAATATATCAGTTAGATGTAAATGCTAAATGCATATTACCAACTATAATTTTGTCATTGATGTAAATATATTTACATGTATTTAGGACATATTAAAATATATTTGAAAACTAGCCAAAATCGAATATGTAATTATATGTATGAAACATATGGCCATACATTAGTAATACATATAATACATATATTAGTATATGTTTAAAAAAAATATAGGCATATATTAAAAATAGGTTTTCGAAATGTATGTCAATATACAGCTCCGGAAAAAATTAAGAGACCACTGCACCTTTTTCTTTCCTTTCCAAAAAAGTTGAAAAGGAAAGTTTTGAGTGAGGAACAGAAGCGTTCAATTTGCAGTGGTCTCTTAATATTAACCCTTCTGCTCCTCACTCAAAACCTTCCTTTTCGACTTTTTTGGAAAGGAAAGAAAAAGGTGCAGTGGTCTCTTAATTTTTTCCGGAGCTGTATAATACTTCCGTGTGGCAAGTCCTGTTGTGTCCTCTGTTGCTTCTGTGAGCCTGATTACCCAACCAGAAGTCAGTGGAAATGATGAGGACTGTTTGGTGATGCGGAATCCTCCTGAGCAGTGCGCTCGTTTATGTAATTCGGAGATGTTAGTGTCTCTCCAATCCCATTTGATGCATTTGAACGATCAGAAAGAGCTGCTATTGAAATAGTAATCTCTGATTTTCCAGGTCTCTTTAAGGATGTCCCCAGTCGTACCAATATGTTGAAACATCATATAAATGTAGGCAATGTTGCCCCAATTAATCATCACCCTTACCGTGTTAATTCTACCAAGAGGGGAGTGATGTAGAAAGAGTTAACTTGTTTATTGGAAAATGAGATGGCAATCCCCAGTGGCAGTCCTTGGAGCTCCCCCTGCCTGCTGATTCCAATACCTGATTCTTAGCCATATATGAGTTTGGAAAAGCCACTGTTGCATATTTGGGTAAGGAGGTGGGGCGGGGTCAAGTTCGCACAGTGACAGCCTGTGTGACAGGTGGACGCCATAACACGGTTTCCTGCCCCTGCCACGTCGTGAATTACACAGATTCATTCTTAGCCTTGACATTATCATCATATATATTTTGTAGGAATTTCTCTACTGTTGTAGCCCCGATGACAAGGATACTCAGTCTTTCAGTGTTCTTTGAGTGGACCATTGAGTGTCAGTCTGCCGTTGTGTCTGTGAAAACACTATTATGTACTTCTCGTGTTTTTTCTGCCCCTGATTTCAAGAAACCATTTCAGTTGGAGGTGGATGCAAGTTCCGTAGGTGTAGATGTTGTACTGTTTTAGGAACACTATGGTCTAGAAAATAGATCACACAGTTTGTTACTTCTCTTGCAAATTCAACAGTTGACAGTTACGTTATTCCACTATCGAATAGGAGACTTTGGCGCTGTTGTTTGCCTTAGAATATTTTGAGGATTATGTTGGCTCCAGTGTGTTGCCTGTTGTGGTGTATACAGACCACAACCCTTTTGTTTTTTTGGGCCGCATGTACAACCACCACCAGCATGTTATTTCCAGACCTATCATCCATTAAAAACATTTTGTGCATTATGCAAAAAAAAAATACAACTAAGAAGACCCCGAACTGTTAAGCAGTTGAAATCCAACGTGTCACCACTCAGCCAATTGCTCACTGTTCTGACTTAATGCTTTGGGGTTCAAAGGTAGCCTTGCTTTAGGGTTTCAAAGAACTATTAATGAACAATTATAGGCCCATCAATGGACAGAATCAAAGAATGATGGGCAATAGCAACCATTACATGGCCTTGTAATGCTGCTGCATAATGAATTTGGAATAATTAGACATACTAATGATTATCTCATTTGAACGACTTAGTATCTTGTTTAAAAGACTTAGTATCTCGTTTGAACAAGAAAAAAACAATTAGTAGTAAAAAGTAGTAAAAATCTATAAAAAATATTTTTTTTCTTACTAAGTCATTCAAACGAGATACAAAGTCGTTAAAACGAGATAAACTCTCTGGGGCCAAAAACATTTTTGCTGCCATGGGCTTCAGGGCTTCCATACCTGTCAGATCAGGACATAGATGAAATCGTATTAGAAAACATTGAAGAACTTCAACAATGGAGTATGTCATGCACGGAGAGTTCCGATTGCAAGCCTTGGACATTGAATGTCGAATAATGGGCGTCCAGATTTTACTATCTTCGGCAGTTTCAATTTCATCTGCAGTAGAAAGCATTTTCCTCACCAATTCATCCAATGCAGCCATGTTTCCTCACCAATTCATCCAATGCAGTGCCACTGTGTTGCCAGACAAGGGTTGCTTGTCTCTCTCGCAGGAGAGACAAGCAACCCTTGTCTGGCAACACAGCCCAAAACAGGCAACTTTGTGCTGCAGAAGATGCCCCAGAAAGCAGTGACATTTTTGGACACTCTTAAGTAGGTGTACTATTTAAGTGTGAGAGAGAGCTGGCCTCTCTAATGGTGGCGAGTACCTGTTGTTGAAGTTATGTTCAAAATATTCAAATTCAGCGAACATACAAAAACATTGATCTCTTAAAGGTGGAATTATAATATAAACCAACCCTTCTTTCACCAGCTTACTACATACGTACTATATTTTCATGTTTGTGAACACACTGATGGTGATTACAAAGCTAATGGAAATCAATTTGCCATTGTTTGCAAACAAAAGTTAATTGACTGAATGCAACTCTAGCACTCAACTAATTAGGGGAGGGGAAACATTCACAGCTAGTAGCCGGTAGTAGCCTGATAGATGTGCAGTAGGGAACCGGGCAAGACAGTAGGTGTTACAGGTTTTATTTTTACTCATTTTCAGTTTTAGTGTGCCTCATGGTCAAAACAATACACAAGCCCAAAAAATGCAAAACCATGACAGACAATATTTCCATGTGACTTTCTGAAAAAAGAAGCCCAATGCCGCTTATAATAAGCGGACATGGCAACCCTGGCAATGAAGTCGATTCACCAATAAAAAAGCTGTATTCAGTAGAGCCCGCCCTTCCAAATTTGATGGGTGAAAGTGACCATTTCAATGACAGATACAGTAATGACAGATTTCACAGTGACTGCAACCATGAAATAAATAAATCGTGAAATATGACTTTGTGAAATACACCATTAAATATCTTACATGTTTATTATTAATTATTTTATTAATCATTTAAATTATATATTTCCCTTTATATTTATTTCATGGTATATATATTTATTTAATAAAGTCCCTAAAATTCCTCCATAGTCTTAGTCTTGATTCAAGTAATTTAATTATATGTAACTGCATCATACATCAATAAAGTCTGTGTGCACACTGGGGTAAATTTGGTTTTATGTTCGATATTCAGAGTTTGCTTGTTAATAGCGCTCCCCAAAAACGTCCTACAAAGACGACAGCAATATATATATAGAATCAGGTGAAGGTAGAGAGCAAGGTACACCCTTTGGTTTGTCTGCTTGGTTCCGGTTTCAAAAAACGTTTTTACGTTACTTTCAATGGAGAGATATTACGCGGATAAGGCTAAGGGACCATCTTAAAAATGCATTCAGCAGAAATCATTATTTCAACATTTTCTTTCTTGTGCCTACTTCCATTTTTTTCTCCACATTTCTAATTAAAAAGGTGTTATTATTTGTTTATACTAAAAAATATAAACACAAATAAGCTAAATCATTATACAGATTATGATATTATCCAAGAGACATATTAGCTCTAAATCAATTTATGTTTTGATCACTGACCTTCCTTGTCTCAATTTATGAATAGCTGTTTTTCATTCTGCTTTAATTTCACATTTTAAACTGCATTTTTCTAATAGCTCAAAACACATATCAGCTAGAGATGTACAGAAAAGTTTATGTTCTTTTAAGGTACACCTCTCATTCTCCCCATTATTTGTCTAAAAATGTTTACCTTATTACAACTCTAACATATAGATGCGTTTTACAATAAGTTTCTATCCAGGTGACATATGCCTCTAAAAACAAATGTATATCCATCTGTGCAATAACTTTTTAATAGCTCATTATCCATATGAGATGCAGATCTACAAACAAGTGTGGTGTGTTCCTGTACCTATCTTCTCAAAGGTACACCAATATTCAAAAGTCAATTCTCTCTATCTTATATTAAAATATATGTATCAATGCAACTCTATTACCAAATATAGATACCTTTTAATATAACCTTTTTAATAAGTTCCTATCAAGAAAACATCTGAAACCACATTTAAATTGGTCACTGACCTTCCTTCTCCAGATGTACAGTCTGTGGATTTGCCATTTTCAATTTTGTTAATTTTAGTAGTTTTTGTCCTTCTCTTCCGCTATTTTTAATAGCTCACTCTCCATATGAGCTACAAATCTACAAACACATGTGGTGTGTTTCTTTACCTTTGCTCTATTATACAATTCTCTGTATAAAATTTACTAACTACAATTTTGTTATTAAAGCTCAATTACCTCATTTACATTAACTATTTTTAATAGTTCAATTTAGAGTAATCCCTATTTAGAGTAATCCCTACTCTAAATAAGGATTAATAGTTCAATTTAGAGTAATCCCTACAGGCTACAGAGCGACTGTGAGAAAACTGCTCTCAATTGCTACTGCTCATATCCAAAGGAGCCGTACTAAAAGAGGACAGAGTGTTAGCCGTCATAGTAGCGATAACCAGAGGTAAACCGACCCTGGCAGTAAGAACAAAGGGTTTCACAGACTCAGACACCACCGGAGAATGTACAGAAGCACAACTTACACCATAAGAGTAGCGTTCTGAAGATTTGTTAATAGAAATAAATGAAGGGGGCGAATCGGCAATGGCGTGTGATTTGGCCAACGCAGCTGGAGAGGGATATGGCGTGTGGGCCGAGTAGGCAACGCTGCTGTCCCCGGCTGGCACCACGCCCAGTCATGCCTGTTTGGGCTTCTTAGCAGGCCAAGGAACAGCAAATCTCGGGCCAGGGGTCCGGGACCTGGGTCTGGTCGATGTGGGAAGAGGCGCTGCAGATTGAAGGGGATCACGCTGAGCAGGAGGTGCAGAGAACGTAGCAGAAGCCAAGGCAGCGGATTGGCGGCAGTGACATCGTCTAGCTGTCGCTCCGGGGCGTTGGAGAGCAAGGGAAGATCGGACCTCAGGTGAAGCCGAGGTAGTGCGTCTGGCCAGTGTAAGATGATGCGATAACTCCTTGTCAGCGTCAATCTTCCTGAACGACTTGATGGTGGCATGGACGGCGTCCCCGAAGAGCCCGGTCTGAGAGACGGGTGTGTCCAAAAGTGGAGTCAGGTTGGAATCCCTCAGGGAGGAGAGGGACAGCCAAAGTGCCTGTGGCCCACCACAGAAGAGGCCATGGCTCGTCCAGCGCAGACGGTCTTGGCCTGGGTCAGGTGTAGAATGGCCTTCATGTAGTCGGCAACTTCCCCTATCTCACGTGAGGAAAGTGTCGGTGCGCCATCCAAGATCTCAGTGGCTGCAGAAGCTAGGATAACCACGTCGTTCAATGCCGCAAACGCCTGTGCTCCTAGCATGTAGGTCTTGTTGAACAGCTGAGCAGTGAACTTGTCCTTAGGTGGTTTCTTACCCCTCTTGCCTTCACCTAAAAAGGTAGGAAATGGGCCACCAGAGCCGGATCCAAGGGGGGGGGGCAGCGTTAATAGCCGACTGCCTACCCCCCACCTTCGTAAACGGAATGTAAGACCGTACACGAGCTCTAGTAGAAAGGGGAGTGGCCCAGGAACCCTCTGCGTATTCCTTGAATCCCTGCACCTCCGGGGCGGGAGCATCCACAAGCCTTGAAGGACTCTGCCCAGGAACCAAAGGACATCCTAGATCGCTCTTTGGGAGGAGGGGGAGGAGGGAGGTGTAGCGCAGCCTGCTCAATAATCCGGGAGAACTCCACTCTCAGAGGGGGAGGTCGAGCAAGGGAGGCAGCCGAAGAGATGTCGTCATCCGCGTCCATCATAGAGGGAGCAGGAGAAAAAGAACAGGACCACTCACCCCCCCCACGGGGGGAGGGAGAGGGTCAGCCTGGGTCAGGGGAGTGGGGTCCTGAGAAGGACCTTCCTCTCCTTCCCCTAGGTTTCTGACGGAAACGTTGTCTTCACTGGAGGAATCCAAGACGGTGTCAATATTGACATCCTCCTTGAAGTAGTTGGCTCTCTCTGCACACGCAGAGAGAGACAAAGAGGCGCAAGCAGTGCACGCCGGAGGATCGGTAAGGCATGCGCGAGCATGAGCAAGCCCCAGACAGGAAACACAACCAGAAAAGGAACCAGACAAGCCTAGTTCAGCCGTGTCTAAACATTATTGCCTTCACTGTATTCAAACCCATGTCTCCCACGTGAGAGGCACTGTCTTCAACCACTATGCCATGGTACCGCTTGTTCAGGAGGCCCGCAAGTAAAAGTAATAAACATTGTTGCCTTTACCATATTCGAACCTGGGTTTCCCACATGGGAGGCACTGTCCTTAACCACTATGCCACAGCACCACATGTTCCCCCACTCGCTAGACACCATTCAGCATTGTGTTAAACTGACTAACTTTTCTTATGAAGTTTACCTCCACCACAAATAGCATCTATGAACTGTGGCTTTTGCCACTGGCCGTTTTAACAGCTTATTAGCCAGTAATAGGCTTACTCATATCTAATAACTTCCTATGAATAGTCATAAGAATTGAGCAATTGCTAGCGAGACTGAAGATACATTTTCCCTGCCAAAGCTATTTCATTTCATGGCACAAAAACATTTGTTTTTCTTTCATTCGTGAATGACATTGATACAATAACTATAGGTGACGATAATTGACTTTCTCATGAAGTGAAAAGACGAGAGAATCGTGGAAACCCCATCTCTTTTACTGGCTAAGGGGTTTTGATAAAGCCTTTATTATTACCCCCAAAAGCATGCACAGATGCGTACCACCAGAAACAGTCGCAATATAACCGTAAGCAGTTTTATTTTAGGCTTACTATAATGTAGAGAGTGAAGGTTGTCAGCCAGCGAAGTTTTGGTCTATCCGAAAAAAATCTGAATGCATACTTTGTTTTGACTGAGGAGATTCGATTGCAGGACCTATAGCTTGCAGGTCCGCTTCGCTAACCACTACACTATTTCAGTCAGTCAGTCAGTCTGTGACATTCGCTCTTCTTGGCCAGCTCCGCTTATGCGGTCCGGCAAAAATTGTGCATATCCTCATTGGAGACCCGGTTGGCGCAATGGCAGCCGGCGGCAGAAAACTTCTTCATGGTAATTCCAAGATGTCGGTATCAAGAAAAAACTGCTATAAAATTCTTAGAGCTAGTGCAAGTGACGTTCAGCTCAGCTGTGCCCCTATTGGCTGTGCCATGTACGTAATTATTTTCCAGTGACTACCGCTGACGCGGCGGGGTAAACCACTACGAGCTAAGCCCTCTAGGGGGCAGAGCTCCATGACATATAACACCATTTTATTCAAAACTTTAGGAAAAAACAATGGTTATTTACCACTGAAAATATTCATGAAACAATGATGAATGGAACATTTAGCCTATTGCCCGTTTAATAACCGAAACGTCCTTAATGTAAATGGGCTATGTTATACAGTATACTTGAACTATGTTTTCGTTTGGGCCTACTGTGGCATATTGCACTGTATCAAAGACATGTGGTGGGAAAAAACATTGTATTAGGCTATTTTATCTATTAAATCCGACATCTAAATTATGATTCAGTAATGTCAGAGGTTGCGTGACAGTTTATAGTTTATAGAATCAAACACAGCAACATGGCAATCCATGAGTGGGATTATAGTAAACAATATTCTGCTGATTTGAATGTTTTATTATGGCCATCTAAAAACAGACACAGGCTTATTTTAAAAGCAGTAAACATTTCAATAACAGCATTTTCAGGCGTGTGTCGACGCTCTCACAGATAACCACTATGTTTTTGTCCATAATATGCCGCAGTATAACGAGGTATGCCCCATCGCGGACTGCCCTCTTGGAGCTGGAATTAGATGAGCGACATCTGTAGGCCTACTAAATACTGAAGAATCATTGAATATTTAAATAAACATAGAATAGACATTTTTCAGTTCCAATTGTGGTTGTTCACTGTAAATTATTTGCTTCATATCTGTGTGTTTTTCTGTTTCCCTTGTACAGTGAGGGAAAAAATTATTTGTTCCCCTGGTGATTTTGTATGTTTGCCCACTGACAAAGAAATGATCAGCCTATAATTTTAATGGTAGGTTTATTTGAACAGTGAGAAACAGAATAACAACAAAAAAATCCAGAAAAAGCATGTAAAAAATGTTATAAATTGATTTGCATTTTAATAAGTGAAATAAGTATTTGATCGCCTCTCAATCAGAAAGATTTCTGGCTCCCAGGTGTCCTTTATACAGGTAACGAGCTGAGATTAGGAGCACACTCTTAAAGGGAGCGCTCCTAATCTCAGCTTGTTACCTGTATAAAAGACACCTGTCCACAGAAGCAATCAATCAATCAGATTCCAAACTCTCCACCATGGCCAAGACCAAAGAGCTGTCCAAGGATGTCAGGGACAAGATTGTAGACCTACACAAGGCTGGAATG
>JACXGI010015516.1:0-15904 GCA_016801175.1 Esox masquinongy
CAACAAGACAATGATCCAAAACATAAAGCAAAATCTACAATGGAATGGTTCACAAATAAACATATCCAGGTGTTAGAATGGCCAAGTCAAAGTCCAGACCTGAATCCAATCGAGAATCTGTGGAAAGAACTGAAAACTGCTGTTCACAAACGCTCTCCATCCAACCTCACTGAGCTCAAGCTGTTTTGCAAGGAGGAATTTCAGTCTCTCGATGTGCAAAACTGATACCCCAAGCGACTTACAGCTGTAATCGCAGCAAAAGGTGGCGCTACAAAGTATTAACTTAGGGGGGCTGAATAATTTTGCACGCCCAATTTTTCAGTTTTTTATTTGTTAAAAAGAGTTTGAAATATCCAATAATTTCGTTCCACTTGATTGTGTCCCACTTGTTGTTGATTCTTCACAAAAAATTACAGTTTTATATCTTTATGTTTGAAGCCTGAAATGTGGCAAAAGGTCGAAAAGTTCAAGGGGGCCGAATAATTTCGCAAGGCACTGTATTTTCAATTATTTGTTTTGCAGGGATCCTTTCTGCTCCTGATAACACTATCAAGTAATGCCACTTATACAGTCCCAGCTGACCAAAAGCCATGCGCTCTCCTCAGTATCAGTGTTGCACTGATTGGTCCAAGTGTTCTGCTCCTCATCAAAAGCCTGTGGAAGATAATATTCAAAGACTCCCAGAAACCATCAAGGAAGACTGTGGTGTGGGTAAGCATCAGCTGTTCTAATAAGAAATTATTTAAAGGAACATTTCACCCTTGGTTTGTATCATGTTTGAGAGATTTTAGGGCAGTGAGGTTTGTTTCACACATAACTGGCCAAAAAGATCACAGTAATGGTGATTGCACACTAAACCAAACTCTGTTATATCAGAACCTATATCTGCTGGTAAATATACCATATATAAGTCATCAACATTGTTCCTTTTTCTTAAAGACTACAACTCTGGGGGGGGGTACTACCACTTGCTACAGCCCAGCCCCTCCCTCTCCCCTCGACGAAGTTTCGAAACATCATCATGTAGATTGGGTACTACCTGCTAGCCAACTAAATACATTACACAACACAATAGCTTGTCATGAGGGCCCACCCCATTCAGTTCAACAACCAATCTATTCAGTATTTGTTGTATTTCTACCTGACATTACAGCATCCTATACCCACAGGTGTCTGCAATTATCGCTGTTGTTTTTTCATTTACCTTTAGCCATTACCAACGTACACTACTCAAGCCACCCAATTTACAGAACAACCCTATTACTTAAAAACTACATTATTTCAGGTCATCACTTTTGTGTAGTTTGTGAAAATTCTGAATTATGTGAATATTCAGATGAAAATATGTCAAAGATGCTGTCTGGGACATTTGTGAATAAGGATCAGTTTTTTAAACCTCCCATTTTGGTCTGGATGTGAAATATGTATATTTGAGACAATCCACAATCACTATCACACCTCAGTCAGCCGAGGTCACTCGTTGTAAAAAGGGCACTGTCAAGCAGAAAAGGTTCAGTTATGTGCCAATATGTTCTCTTTTATGATGAACCGTTTTGACTTGACAGCGCCCGTTTTACAGTGAGTGGCCATGTACAATGACTAAACAGTGTATGTTATAAGAACAGAACAGAATCATTAGTGCCACTTGTCATTTGTTTTTCTCTATTCATATTTGCAGTGTGGGTTATATTATAATCCCTAAATGTTTTCCAATCTATATCATTCCATTAGATTGTCTGGGAATTTATACAGTTTTAAGTCTAATCATTCATATGTTTTCCAGGTGCTGTCTGTTGAATTCCTGGTGGCACTGGGGATGGCATTTCTCACCATCGTTGCCATGCCGTTCTTCGACATTGTGACAAACGCGATGATTCTGAACAGCATCAGTCTCCTGTCCTCGATCTTCCAGGTGGTCGCTCAGTGTGGAGCAAACGGGGGGAAGCGTTTCATTGTGCCCCCGATCATCTCAACAGTCCTCATACTGGCAGGCTATGTGCTCTTCATCTTCAGCTACCTGCACATAAGAGAAGATAGAGAGATGAAGATCAGGATCGGACTTGCTATAGTGGGGACCATCTTTATCTCACTGAACTGGTGGGAGAACTACAGCACCCTCTTCAGAAACCCCTTTCTAAACAGTCTATCTGAAGACATAGCTAGATCCAGGAATCTGGTGGGCATCCTGTCCAGCGTGGTTCGGATCCTGGTGACTGCAGCTGTGGTGGGGGCGTATGTCCCTCTGTCTGGTAGAGACTGGTCATCGGTGACATCAGTTCCAGGCAACGTGGGGAGGGTGATCTGGATCTTGGTGGGAATCCAGATAGTGTCCTCTGCTCTGTGCCACTGGTTTGTTGTGGTGGCCTGTAAAATTCACGCTATACGACGGAGCTTCCTTCTACCCATTTACCTGGCCTCCTTAGGGGTTGTGGCAGCTATCATATCTCCTGTCATTATCTTCTACCAGAAGTCAAGTAACAACAGAGGTGCTAACTACACAATGACAGACTACTGCTATGACATCACAAATGGCAATGGTCTAAGTCAAAACGCTGTCTGGTATGAAAAGCTAGTTTGGGATATCACTCATTCCCTCTGTCCCAACGACATGACCAACCCAAGAGAAATAGGCTTCTTAGTTGGCTCTTCACTCTGCTGGTGGTTGGGTTGGGTGCTCTGCACTATCTACGTCTGGGGCCTCCAGCTGCAGCGAATCGAGAGGACCGAGCACCTGCTTGTGAGAAGGATGTACGAAGGGGCCTTTATGGAACAGTCCATAATGCTCAACATGCGATTTGAGATTCAGAGGAAGAAAAAACGGTAAGGTTATTGCAGGTACTTTGAGGGGTGTGAGGATTACACAATATGTGCATGACACCTTATGTTTTTGATTTTTGATAAATAATAATTCTAACATTGATTCAGCCTCAGGCAAGATGACCCAGTCACAGTTTTCCTGTGTGCAACAATGTGGCATGAGAGTTACGATGAAATGCTGAATATTATGATCTCAATGTTTAGGTACAGTCTAATTATATTTACATAATTGACAATAACTCACAATTGGCATGACTTGTTGCTGGAATACCAAAAGATAAATGTGTTTATTGATGTTTTCTTTGACTATGTGCTTACCAGACTGGACAAATACAGACCAAAGAATAACCTCACCAATGACGTTAGCTTTGAATTCCAAATTTACTTTGACGATGCTTTTAAAGACGTGAAAGGCAGCAAAGAACGACAAGTGAACAAATATGCAGAGGACCTGGTGGAGGTTGTCCAAGAGGTTTACAGGCAAGCAGTTCAACAAAACTAACACACACTCCACACAATTAACTTCACAACTGTGTGTGTGTGTGTGTCTGTGTGTGTGTGTGTCTGTTTGTCTGAATGATGGCCCAACTAATGATTATAAAGTAGAAGTACTTACAAGAGAAAAAAAATAGCAATGAGGGGAAAAACATTTTGTAAGGTAAAAAGATATTTAGTTCAAAAGTAAGCATAGACAACTTATGGGATTTTCCATTACGGGCACTGCACTGTAGATTAAGAAATCCAGTCTCACCACAAGAACTTTCTCTTGTTTCATACCCTCAACTTCAGGATTTTCACTGATGAGGACTCGGACATTGTCAAAGGAAGCCAATTAGATAAGAGTATGAGGATCATTCGTACTCCTTACGGAGGTCGACTGGAGTACATCCTCCCTCATGGAAACCTGCTGATGGTGCACTTTAAGGACAAACTACTGATCCGCCACAAGAAGAGATGGTCTCAGGTGAGATAAGGCTGTCAATATACTGTTAAAAAGTCCAAGCTAGCCAGCGATCATTATATAACCATCTAGTTTATTTGTTGTAACCATCTACAGTAGTTGATTTGTTTTTTTCAACAACAAAGTGCTGAGTTTTGAGAGTTTGCAGCTTGTAAAATTAAGTATTTGGTTGTTTCTTAGTCTTTTTGCTTTTATGCCCTGAATTTCCAGAATGATGCTCTGGAAGAATACATTAATTACTCAACCCAATTGGATTTTTTTTTATTGAAGTATCTAGACTCTTCAATAACATGCCATTTAGTATGTATGAAAAATACTGTTTTGGTCCTAAGTTGTCCTTTAAGGTTATTAGACAAAAAACAAAAATTTTAAATTCACTCACTGTTTGCAGATTATGTATTTGTACTACATTCTCGGCTGGCGACTCAACAGGAAGTACTTCAAGAAGTTAGCAAAACATTGTGAAAAAGAGACAGAGATAAGGGAAAATGAGAAGGTAAACAGCAAAACATACAGTATATACAATTCTGATATAGCACAATATTTGTGGTGATTTTTGTAATGAAACAGTGATATTTTACACAGACAAGTAAAACATGCTGATAAAGAAAAATATGGAAAAAAATAAACAATTATATTAATATATATATATACACATACAGCTCTGGAAAAAATGAAGAGAACACTGCACCTTTTTCATTCCTTTCCAAAAAAGTCGAAAAGGAAGGTTTTAAGTGAGGAACAGAAGCGTTCAATTTGCAGTGCTCTCTTAAAAGGAAAGAAAAAGGTGCAGTGGTCTCTTAATTTTTTCCGGAGCTGTATGTATACAGTGGATATAAAAAGTCTACACACCCCTGTTAAAATGCCAGGTTTTTGTGAAAAGAATGAGACAAAGATAAATCATGTCAGAACTTTTTCCACTCATAATGTGACCTATAATGTGAACAATTCAATTGAAAAACAAACTGAAGTCTTCTAGGGGAAAAAATAAAATAAAAACCTTACAATAACCTGGTTGCATAAGTTTGCACACCCTCTTATAACTGGGGATGTGGCTGTGTTCAGAATTAACCAATCACATTCAAACTCATGTTAAATAGAAGTCATTACACACCTGCCATCATATAAAGTGACTCTGATTAATCACAAATAAAGTTCAGCTGTTCTAGTAGGATTTTCCTGACATTTTCTTAGTTGCATCTCAGAGCAAAAGCCATATTCCGCAGAGAGCTTCCAAAGCATCAGAGGAATCTCATTGTTGAAAGATATCAGTCAGGAGAAGGGTACAAAAGAATTTCCAAAGCATTAGATATACCATGGAACACTGTGAAGACAGTCATCATCAAGTGGAGAAAATATGGCACAACAGAGACATTACCAAGACCTGGACGTCCCTCCAAAATTGATGAAAAGACGAGAAGAAAACTGGTCAGGGAGGCTTCCAAGAGGCCTACAGCAACATTAAAGGAACTGCAAGAATTTCTGGCAAGTACTGGCTGTGTGCTACATGTGACAACAATCTTCCGTATTCTTCATATGAATGGGTTATGGGGTAGGTTGGCAAGACAGAAGCCTTTTCTTACAAAGAAAAACATCCAAGCCCGGCTGAAGTTTGCAAAAACAAACATCAAGTCCCCCAAAAGCACGTGGGAAAATGTGTTATGGTCTGATGAAACCAAGGTTGAACTTTTTGGCCATAATTCCAAAAGGTGTGTTTGGCACAAAAACAACACTGCACATCACCCAAAGAACACCACACCCACAGTGAAGCATGGTGGTGGCAACATCATGCTTTGGGGCTGTTTTTCTTCAGGTGGAACTGGGGCCTTAGTCAGGGTGGAGGGAATTATGAACAGTTCTGACATGAATTATCTTTGTCTCATTCTTTTACATCACAAGAACCTGGCATTTTAACAGGGGTGTGTAGACTTTTTATATCCACTGTATATAAACTTTATTTATTATTTTAATATAAATACTTATTATATAAGGAGTGGAAGTGATAATTTAGTGTTCTGTTAGAAAGAGAAGCAGAACACCTACCTCCTGGCTCTGGACGGGGACACCGTTTTTGAGCCTTCCGCTGTAATGCTCCTGGTAGACCGACTGAAACGCTACCCTGATGTAGGTGCAGCATGTGGAAGGATCCACCCAACAGGCACAGGTACGTGAAACAGTAGAGGTACAACACAGTACCAGCACTCATTCTATTTTACTTCGTGCAAATGCATGTTTAACATTACAGAAAAGTAACAGATGTAATACTATAAACCGGTTGATTTGAATCCTGAATGCTCATTGGCTGTGGTATATGAAGTCATATACCATGTGTATGACATCACATTACTTTTTAGTGATGTAATACATTGATAGGCAATTTATAAGCACGATAAGGCATCTTTGGGATTTGTGTTAAATTGCCAGTATACCATGACTAAACGACGCTTCCGCAATGCATCATGCCTAAAAACAGCTCTTACCCAGTGGTGTAGTGGTGCCCAGAGAAGTGGGTATACTGTAATCAGGGGCATAGAATTAGGGGGGACGGGGGGTCATGACCCCCCGATATTACAGACAGGTCAATGTGACCCTCCTGGAAAAGAGTGAAAATCCTGTTATTTTGCTAATGACTCATAATTGTATCCTAATTTAGTTACTTGGTGTTTGGTAAAGAAGGGCCTACTTTGCATTAGCAACACTGACTCAATGACAAACAAGTCATTCATAAGAAGACAACTGATGGCACCTTTATTCATATCAACTAGTTTCTAAGTAATTAAGCATTTGATTGTTAATCATAAATATAATAAATTATGTCAGGCAGTCAGTCATGCAATGGTATGCAAAATCATGATCCTATTAAACAGCTACTTCGCTTAGGGTACAATCATTTAGCAATCAATTATTTATTTATCAATCAGTCATTGGACACCTATTTGGAAGTTGAAGACAAACATTTCAGCACTTTGTTAACAATTATTAAATGATCAATATGTTTTGATTTTAAATGTAGCCAGAAATGTAATCAGAAAGTAGCAACAGAACTTGTCAAGGAGTATTAACCCAACTCCAACCACTGAAGCTATTGAGACATGCAGAATATAAATATAGAGGACACATACACATTAATAGTGTAGTAAGAACATTCACTTAAACTCCAATAGAGAATACTACAATAGAGAATACTACAGACCAGGTATTCCAAAACAGTTCAAAGGTTCTACCAAAAACAGTCAAACCTATGCATGAGTGTGGGTGAGAAAGTAAGCATGTGATTGATTGAGTGAGTGTGTGTGAGAGGGGGAGTGTATTGAATGAGAGTGTGTGCCCTGTGGCTTACATTGCAGAGGTCTCTTTAGCTACTGATGCCTTTAAGCACAACTAACTTTTCAAAAAGTGTGGCATTTAGACGTTGGTGATGGGGCCGGTTGATCAGTCCAGTAAAGGAAAATAAACGCTCTACTGGAGCTGAGGATGGGATGATTGTGTTAAACCTCCAAAAAGGTGCTTGATTAGGGGATTCTGCTCCAAACATGCCAAGTACACGTTTCTCACCTTGACCTTCTTCAGGTATGGATGCCTTTTCTGTTCTGATCTCAACAAGTCTGGGCAAATTACTCAGTAGGAACCAATCAGAGGCAGCATTTTTATGATGTCATCATGTAGAATTTTCACAAACTATTTTAAGGTATTAAGATACAAAATACAAAACACTAAAGTATTTTGCTACAAAATATGAAGCCGTTTTCATCAAATACAAATGACAAAATTCTATTTTGTATTTGAAATACATATTTGAAATGCATGTATCATAAATACTGCCCATCCCAGTCTAACACCATGTAGATACACTGGAAACCAAGTCTTTGAACCACCCTAATCTACCCAGTTTCTTGCATCCTAACCCGAGGTTTTTGGACTTCATAGTAAATCTTTCACTTACTTTATAGGTCTGGCCAATCATTAGTGTCTATGAAGAACAGAAAACACAGTATACTCAGTAATTTACAATGAAAGCGCAAATAAGATGACCAATTTACAAATAAGATGACCAATTTACACCACAACAAGATTGCAATATTGTATTAAAATAGCAAGCTATGTATGATCCACTCTTGGCCAGATGAAAGCTAAGAGGTTTTAAATAAGAAATCTAGCTAACTGGCTACCAGTCCTGATGTCAGCTTCCCTACCCACGTTTTCCAACTGAACTAGCTACCATTTCCAAAACTCAAAAATTGTCAACAGTAATTTTAGCTAGAAAACGTTAGCTAGCTAAGGCAGTTAACGAGGGAGTACCGCCAAACCGCAAAATTGACAAATTCAAGGCAAAAATACGTAATTTACTGATATACTGTACGGTACAGTCTGTACCAATGGAGGTACCAAGTCCTTACCATGGAGGATCCGGTTGCTTTCAAAATATTTCAAAATCTGGAAAGGCACCAGCAGGGCTGGCAGTTTTGTCTGCTGCTCGACTACGTTTATTTGGTTGGACAAATGACAAAGTTGTTTGATGAGTTCGTTTCATAATGTATTTCTGAAGTAACGTTAAGCCTATGGAAATTCAATTTTGCCTCGGGGGAGAAAACCCTGAACATTCTGGCAGGCAAAAATATTTGACTCAAGTGAAGTAACATGAGGTTCTAAATAACCAGCCAATCAGAGCTATTTCATAAGTCGGTCTCGGGCACATAATTTATTGGTCGTTTTTAAAATGTTGCGTTTATAATAATTATGCGACTGGCTTTTGTATGCTACTTTTAGCATGCTTTATCGAACACAAAAATAATGTATATTGCATATACGTTCACTGTACTACATTCATACGCATCAGTAAGAAGTCAGTATACGCTATGCCCGCTGAAAAAAAGTGGGTAGAAAGCGTATACCTGCGTATACCCTCCAGTAAACCACTGGTAAGAAGTGACTGTACGCAATGGCAGCTGACAAAAAAGTGGGTATATGGCGTATACCTGCGTATACCCTCTACTACACCACTGGTCTTACCAAACACCCTCATGTCGTTGTCTGTCATAAAGGACAAATGCAGACACCTCAAAATACCTCAAAATTGTTGTGTAGATCAATTGACTAACTGAGCCACAGTGTGGTTTGGTGGATGCTCCATAGCCGACCGGAAGACCCTGCAACGGGTGGTGAAAACTGCCCAGCACATCACGGGTACCCAGCTCACAGCCTTCGAAGACCACCAGCGCAAGCGGTGTCTGCTCAAGGTGCATGGCATCACCAGGGACCCTTCACATCCAAGCCATAAACTGTTTGCCCTCTTACCATCAGGCAGGCGGTACACGTCTCTCAGTTCTCGCACCAGAAGGCTCAGGAACAGTTTCTTTCCATCTACTGTAACCCTGCTGAACTCTCTGACTTCACATCACTAACTATGCCCACCCTTTGTACTACTGGACTCTGTCACTGCCTTACAAGTCTGATAAGATATTTTCAGTTGTCTACAGGTACGTGTCATTGCTGCTATTCCTGTATTTCATTTGCACATGCCGACTTACATTGTCATTTATACCCGCACAACTATTTATCCCACTTGTACATAGATTATACTTAATACTTGTACATTTTCTGTAAATTTGTATATTTTCCCCTGCACATTTATAATTGCCATATGTATTGCATTTGCATTAATTGCACATCTATACATTTCACGTGTACATACATATACTTAATACTTGTACATTTTCTGCCCTCCTCTATTTGCGCTTCTAGTTATATGCAAACTGCATTTTGGTGTACTGTACTTGTTCAATGACAATAAAGTGTAATCTAATCTAATAAATAGAATGAACATAGCTAGGTAAGATTGTAAGCATTGCGACGTATTTTACATAAGATAGCCTAGCTTAAATTACCTTTCCATAATGTTGTTCCTCTGCGGACAGAAGATTACTGTTCCGTCCGCCGTTCTCTTTGGAGCCAGCATGGGAATATCAGCAATAGCACGTGACTTAATAACACGTTATTGTGTTGATGAATCGCTGCCCATCAGCTTGATCTGCATATCCCTCTCGCAGTCTTCTGGACTGAAATGCTGACTACATACGGACATTTCTACTTCTCTGACATCACATATTCCCAGATGTGTCCAAATGTGTTTAGTCAGTCTGACGTGATGTGGTCTGATTCTTGGTGTGTCGTATTATATGCCTGATCCTTGACACCATTTGTTTTGGACACATTTGGATACACAAACATACAATGTGCATATAATGTGTGGATGTGTGTGTTAAGATTTGTCCAGTGTTAATACAGTGTAATTTCATGCAATAAAAATGATACAGGGTTTTAAAAAGAACAAACTTAATTCAATCAAGGAATAACCCAAAACCCATTATAGGACATCAGATGAATGGAATTAACTAACATTCTGTTTTTCTGACCCAGGTCCTATGGTTTGGTACCAGAAGTTTGAGTATGCGGTGGGCCACTGGCTTCAGAAGACTGCAGAGCATGTGTTTGGTTGTGTGCTCTGCAGCCCCGGTTGCTTCAGTCTGTTCAGAGGCGCAGCCCTCATGGACGACAACATCACCAAGAAATACACCACCAAGTCTACAGAAGCCAGCCACTATATACAGTACGATCAAGGTAATTATGTATTCATAGTCACGAGTAAGACAGCCAGCAGTACTCATTCTCCACAGTAGGTTAAAACCCTCTCTGGTCTGTCACAGGTGAAGACCGCTGGCTGTGTACTCTCCTTCTGCAGCAGGGCTGGAGAGTGGAGTACAACGCTGCATCAGATGCCTACACAAATGCCCCTCAGGAATTCAAGGAGTTCTACAACCAGAGGCGGCGCTGGGGTCCCTCCACTTTGGCCAACGTTGTTGACCTACTGGGCACAGGGTCTCTGACCTCCCAGAGGAACCGCTCCATCTCCAGACTTTTTATCCTCTACCAAATTATCAATTTGGCCACCTCTATCCTAGGCCCGGCCACCATCTGCTTAATGATCGCAGGTATGCACGGCCATCTGTCTGTCAACAGCATCAAAAAGCTTTGGTGTTGTAAGTAATTTTACTTATTGTAAATTACCAAGGAGTTGTAAATTTTTTATTCTAATATTTTGAGTTACTGGATATTTGATTTCCATGAGCTGTAAGCCGTAATCAACAAGATTGAAACAAAAAAGGCTTGAAATGTTTCACTTTATGTGTAATGAGTCTAGAATATATGAAGGTGTCACTTTTTGATTGAAATTATGGAAAAATGTTTTGAGATGCACCTGTATATATATATATAGCTCTGGAAAAAACTAAGAGACCACTGCAAAATTATCAGTTTCTCTGGTTTTACTGTTCATAGGTGTGTGTTTGAGTAAAATGAACAGTTTTGTTTTATTCTATAAACTACTGACAACATTACTCCCAAATTCCAAATAACAAGAAACCAGGCAAGCCTAGTTCAGCCGGCCCGCAATAGAAAGAGTTGCCATCTCGAGATTCGAACCGGGTTGTCCACATGAAAGGCTGTGTCATCAACCACTACACCACAAAGCTGTACATTTGCTGGGTGTCAGTATAGCCCCTTATCTATATCCTGAACAAATCCTCTTTTGCCCCTGGCCGTTTTAATAGTTAATTGGCCATTCGTGAATTACATTGATAAAGTTAAACTGACTAATGTTTCTTACTAAGTTTACCTCCACCACAAATAGCGTCTATATATGCCGTTTGCCACTGGCCGTTTAAACAGCGTATTAGCCAGTAATATGCTTTACTGGTATCTACTAACTTACTGGAATAGTCATAAGAATTGAGCAATTGCTAGCGAGTCTGCCAAAGCTATTTCATTCCGTGGCATAAGAACGTATTTTTTTCTTTCATGGCAAAACAACATACTTTTTTCTTTCATTTGTGAATGACATTTATACAGTAACCATCAATAAAGGCGACGATAACTAACTTTTTCATCAAGTGAAAAGACGAGAGAATCGTGGAATCTACCAGAAACAATTAATAAATGTCGTTGCTCTCAATAGATTTGAACTTAAGTCTTCCACATGAGAGGCACTGTCTGTAACCACTACGCCACGGCATTACACGTTTCCGCAGTCGCTAGACTCCAGTGAGGATTGTGTTAAACTGACTAATGTTTCTTATTAAGTTTACCTTCACCCTAGCATCTATGAACTGTATTACTTTTGCCACTGGCCATTTTAACAGCTTATTAGCCAGTAATAGGCTTACTAGTATCTACTAACTTCCTATGAATAATCATAAGAATTGAGCAATTTCTAGCGAGACTGAAGATGAACTATTCCATGCCAGAAACAGTCGCAATATAACCGTATACAGTTTCAATTAAGGCTTACTATAACGTAACTACGTTGTTAAGCCAGCAAATGTGGATATTAACGATTTTAGCCAGCGATGTTTTCGTCTATATGGAATAATTCATAATGCGTACATCGCTTCGCCTGCGAGGAGATACGAACTCGGGAACTATAGTTCACAAGTCTGCTTCTCTAACCACTCACTACGCTATTTAACAAGGGGAGTTCCCTTTGATCATCTACGGCCTCCTCTACTTCGTCTGTATCCCCAGTGGCTACCTCCTGCTGACCATCTACTCCATGGTCAACATGAACAATGTGTCCTGGGGCACCCGGGAGACAGGGGGCCCAGCTGCCCCAACCCAGACCATCACACAGCGCATCCTACAGGCCAAGTGCCTTAAGCGTCTCTGCTGGGACAGTGTTAAAGCAGCAGAACAGAATGACCAGGTGACAGAAATGGTGGTGATGGATGATAAGACAAATGTGAACGTTGATGTGAACCTTGATCAGAACTCTCAAGAAAATGACAGGTAATTACATTTTCTTTTAAGATTTTCTTTTATCTTAATTTTTATCAAGGTAATCATATATTTCTTTTTTTGATCTAGGAATGTGGAATTCCCTCAAAATATTGAAGCAAGTAAGTTATGTTTTTTTTACTAGGTCTATTACAATTTTTCCACTGTGTGACTTTAAGATAAATGATAAGTAGAGCTTTTACACCTATATACACAAAATATTTTTACAGAGGAAAAACGTATTATTACATTATTTAGTGATTTATGTGTGGTGGTCTTGTCTATCTGAATGAATGTGTCAGTGAGCTCTGTCAGAGACCTGAAACATAAAATCAACATGATACCTTAAACAGATCAAGATGCAACATTTTTTTTGCTGCACGGCAGGGAGAGTGAAGATACCATCCTTGGCAAACGGTTTTGAATATTCCCCTCTCTTCAACCCTGCTATGTGAACTGAGTGTTCTGTGTGGCTCTGTACAGAGAAGACTGGAACGTACCCAATTTTTTAACTATGCCTCCTCTTCTCTGTATCTACAGACTGGGTAACAAATTTACAGAATATGGCCCATGACTTCCCTCTGAATGAACAACATCTTGTGACGGTATACTTCTGTTTTATATTTCTAACGTAATTAAAACCCCAGTGCAGAAAAGAAGTATGATAAACTGTGCATTTACTTGTATATGCCGCTCTGGATTAGAGCATCCGTTAAATGACTTAAATACATAAATATATGTACAGTTATGCTCATACGTTTGCATACCTTGGCAGAAATTGTGACATTTTGGCATTGATATTGAAAATATGACTGATCATGCAAAAAAACTTTTATTTAAGGATAGTGATCATATGAAGCCATTTATTATCACCTAGTTGTTTGGCTCCTTTTTAAATCATAATGATAACTGAAATCACCCAAATGGCCCTGAGCAAAAGTTTACATACCCTTGAATGTTTGGCCTGGTTACAGACACACAAGGTGACACACACATGTTAAAATAGAAGATAAAGGTGAATTTCACACACCTGTGACTTATTAAATTGCAATTAGTGTCTGTGTATAAATAATCAATGAGTTTGTTAGCTCTCACGTGGATGCACTGAGCAGACTAGATACTGAGCCATGGGGAGCAGAAAAGAACTGTCAAAAGACCTGCATAACAAGGTAATGGAACTTTATAAAGATGGAAAAGGATATAAAAAGATATCCAAAGCCTTGCAAATGCCAATCAGTACTGTTCAATCACCATTACATTCCAGATACATTCCAGTGCAAAGAAAATACACTAGGTAATTTTATTTCTTTTGAATACTTCTGTTTTACATTGAAGGGTACGCCCATAATTTTGTTTTTAACCATGTACAGACCTCCACGATATTCTGCAAATTTTATTGATGATTTTGCTGAACTACTCTCTGTTATATCAGTTTATTATAACTTGTTTATTATTACAGGGGATTTTAACATCCCCATAGCTGATAGTACGGACAATAATGCCAAAGAACTTTTTGCACTACTTGACACTTTTGATCTCACTCAAAATGTGAAAGAGCGTACACACACTCGAGGCCACATTCTAGATCTGGTTATCTCTAAAGGTCTTGATATTTCCTCTGTCATGGTTAAAGACTTGGCCCTGTCTGATCATTTCTGTGTGTCTTTTTTTAATCACTTATCACCCCGAATGTTCCAGTGAACTCTGTTTCTGTTAAGAAAAGGTACATTAATGAGAGTACCAATGCTCAGTTTATGGAAGCCATAGCTATCTCTCCAACAATAAGTGCTGAGTCAGTTGATGTACTCCTGGATAATGTTAATGCCAAAATATTGAATCTCATGGATCGTGTTGCACCGGTAAAGGTAAAGAAAACTATGAGTAAACAGAAAACAACATGGAGAACCACCATGATGGTATGCGCCCTGAAAAGAGAATGTAGGAAAGCATAACGTAAGTGGAGGAAAACTAAACTTCAAATCCACGATGACACCTATAAATAAAGCCTTGGTAGCTTCAACAATGAGTTACGCAGGGCCAGACAGCAACATTTATCGGGAATGATCAACAAGAATATCAACAATACCCGCGCTCTATTTGTCATGGTTGACAAGCTTACAAACCCAATAAAGCAGATAGCATCAGAACTCATGTCCACTGTGAAATGTAATGAATTTGCATGTTTCTTTAGTGAAAAAATTATAAGTATTAGACGGACCATCAGAACTGCACAGTCTAACAAGGACACTGTTCCGTCACCACGACCACCAAGACATAACTTGGTTATTATGTCACAATTTAATACAATTGATCAAAAATCCCTAGAAGAAAAAGTTCAACATCTTAAAGCTTCCACATGTTGTCTTGACACACTGCCATCAGACTTTTTTAAAACAATTTTTAATTCTATAACTATGGACCTACAGCAAATAGTTAATAGCTCTCTGCAATCAGGCATTTTCCCAACATCTCTAAAAACAGCTGGCATTAAGCCCCTATTAAAAAAGAGAACACTTTATGCATCTATAATGAACAACTATAGACCTGTATCAAATCTCCCTTTTATAGCCAAGATCATTGAGAAGGTTGTCTTCAATCAGCTCAGCAATTTTGTGACCTCAAGCAGTCTCTTAGATAAATTTCAGTCAGGCTTCCGACTGTTTCATCACAGTACTGAAACGGCCCTGATTAAAGTTTTAAATGATATACGGCTGAATACTGATTCAGATAAAATAACAGTTCTGGTTCAATTAGATCTCAGTGCAGCATTTGACACTGTAGATCATAGAACACTTATAGATAGGCTGGAAAATTGGGTAGGACTCTCCGGGACAGTCCTTGATTGATTCAGATCTTATCTAGATGGCCGGAGTTACTTTGTCACCATTGGTAATCATGAATCTGATAGGGTGGCTATGACATGCGGAGTTCCCCAGGAATCAGTTCTCGGACCGCTTCTGTTCAATCTCTATATGCTACCTCTGGGCCAAATTCTACAGAACAACAACATTAACTACCACTGCTATGCCGAAGATACTCAAATATATATGGCTCTCGAACCGTATGACAACAGCTCAATAGACTCTCTGTGTCACTGTATGGAGCACATAAATACCTGGATGAACCAAAATTGAGATTATTGTGTTTGGCAACAAAAATAAAAGAACAAGTATTAGTAAAGAGCTGGATTCTCGGGCCCTTAAAACCAGGGATCAAGTGCGTAATCTTGGTGTTCTGATAGACTCAGACCTCACATTTAACAGTCATATCAAAGCGGTCACCAAAACAGCATTCTATCAT
>JACXGI010015517.1:2500-17514 GCA_016801175.1 Esox masquinongy
AGACATTTCCAATTTATTGAAAATTAAAAACTGAAATGATTCTCTGGTCTGATGAGACTAAAATCAAACTGTTTGGCCTGAATGCCAATTGCTACATCTGGTGGAAAAAATGTACCTCTCATAACCTGTTTAATACCATCTTATGGTGAAGCGTGGTGGTGGGAGCATCATGCTTTGGGGATTCTTCTCAGCAGTAAGGACTTGGAGACTAATCTGTATTAACCGAGGAATGAAAAAAGCAAAATACAGAGAGGTCCTTAAAGAAACCCTGATCCGGAGAGCTTCAGGACCTCAGACTAATCTGCAAGGAAGAATGGGAGAAACTGCCCAAATCCAGGTGTGGAATGCGGGTAGAAGCATACCCAACAAAACTTGAATCTGTAATCTTTGCCAAAAACATTTCAACTAAATAAATGGTCTGATTTTTATTTTTTGTGTACATGATACATTTTTCATTCTTAATAAAATGGTTTAAAGTTTTTTTTGCTTTGTTATTATGGAGTGTTGTGTGTAGATTGATGGCAAAGTTTGTTTTATTTGATCAATCATACATTCAGTCTGTAACACAAAAAATGTGGAGAAATTGAAGTGGTTTGAATACTTTCCGAACAGTTTAAACCAGGGGTATTCAACTCTAGTTCTCAAAGCCAGTTCCACTTATTTAGACCTGGGACACCAGGTGGGTACAGATAATGATGAGGTAGAACAAAAAAACATCAGGCTCCGTGTCTCATAATATAAGAGTTGAATACACCTGATATACTCAATAGGAACAGACTACAAAATGTACTTGAGTCAACACGCATTGATGTACAATTGACTATGCACTAAATAATGAGGTGATGTTTACTTTGTCTGTCTTTCTCTCCTTTTGTTTTGTTTGACTTTGTTTTCCCTATTTATTCCCTTTGTTATTTATTCATCGGTGGTGAAATAATGTAGTGTCCTATTAGCATGTAGGAATTGTATTTACAATACTGCGACGTATGTATTAAAATAATCCTTTAGGAATCACTCTATGCCAATTATTTTTGTTCTTCCACATCCGAGATTATATTAAAATATACCGATTACAAAGGTTCATATGAATACGATATGTGCATTATAATTTCCCTTCACGCCTGTGCTGCCTCCCCCTCAGACCCAGTTGAGTGAGCCACTTCAAATTGCGATCTTATACATTAAACAAATCAATCTTCCTCAAAACAATCTGCATAGCATGCCTTAATGACTAACTAATCACTCACAAAGTCAGGCTATTAGCATATTAATGGGGGGGCAGCTGCTTTTCCTCAGCTCTTTTCATCATGTGAGTGTTTTTTGGTTTCCTGGGCTCATCCCTTTATTCCTGTTTTAGCCAGGTGATGAGTTGTTTCTAGATCCCTGGAGCAGAAAGACTTTTAATCGTGTATCAAAGTGAGCGTTTAAGCGAGGATAACCTTTAGCTTTTGCTCGTCTTCCTCGTCTTATTGTCGCCTGTCGCTTGTCACCTTCACCTCAAATTGTCTTAAGGTCTATCCCTTCTCGTTTACACTCTCAATTTTGCTTTCTTTATGTCCTTGCTCGCAATCTCTCTTTCTTGCTTCATCTGTCTCACACTCGCTCTCTCTCTTTCTCGCTGTGTTTCACGCTCTCTCATTTGTTTCTCACTCTTTCTTTCACAGTTTTTCTTGTGAAAGAGAGTGTCCCCGACAAGGAGGTTGTTGTCATTGAATCCTCCAAGAGGCCAGTAACTCTGAATTAGCTAATACTACTACTTAAGTGGTTTTCAATGTGGAGCTATGTGCAATATTGGTGAAAATCCATGACATGAAATCCAGTTTTTAAAATAAGGCAGTTGGTAGATGAAGCAAAGCTGTTACAAATGTTTCTCAGGTGAGACTAGACGAAACTGTAACTCTCTGCTCGAAATGCCAAAACACTATTTGTGGCACAAAGCCAAGCCTGCCCATCTGCATGAACACCTACCCATGGTATAGCATGGTGGTGGATGCATCATGTCATGGGGGTGGTTTTCATGACTAGGGACACACAAACTGTGAAGCTGTTAGAGACTTCCCTGAAAAGATTTGCTTTGCTGACAAAAGTGCTTCTACCGGGTTTGACTGAGGCAGGTGAATACTTATCCAACCAACAATTTTCTGTTTTTAATGTCCAATTCACTTGTTGTTTCACATGAAAATTATTTTGCTCCTTCATTGGGTTATGTATATGGAGTTTCTCACAGATAAAAATGTAATCCATTTTTATTCAAGTTTGTAACAAAACAAAGTATGAAAAGCGCAGTAGGTTATGCTGTGTGTCTAACTGTCTGTCTACAGCATCTATATCTGTCTCACTGTATCTCTATCTAGCTGAAGCAAGTTCTTCCTCTCTGAGACTCTCTCGAACAACTTCTCTCTCTATGTTATCTCTCTCTTCTATCCAGCCTCGTCCTTCCTGAAACAGGCATTAGAAGGAGAGTACCCAAAGCTGTTGCGTCTTTATAACGACCTGTGGCGTCGCCTGCAGCAGTACAGCTCCAGCATCCAGGGGGCGATATCGAGCAGTGCTGGGCTAGACAGCGCGCTCGACCTGCCCAGCACAGACACAGACAACCAGGACCTCTTCACACAAACCAAACAAGACTATGAGTGAGTTTGAAGTGAACCAGTGTGTTGGCATAAACACAGACATATGTTCTTGCTTGCACACATGCACGCACACACACACCAGGGATGTGGTAAAGCAATTCTTAGCAATCCAAAAACCAGAAAAGGAACCATGCAAGCCTAGTTCAGCTGGCCCGCGATTAGAAGGGATGAATGTTGTTGTCCCTGGCTGGTTTTGGTTCGTGGTTTTCTATGTGGCAGACTGTCTTTAACCATCACACTATTTAAACAGCGGGAATGTTTAAACTTTTACCTTAGCCATTACATTTTTGCTGAAATAATGTGGACAACAGAACGTTTATTAACGGAACTAAAGTGTACTCTTGTACAAAGATTACTGTAGATGGTTGTATATACAATTACAGCTGAATAGCTAACCACTACGCTATGTGCTAACCACTTCGCTACTACGAGGAAATCGAAAGCATTGGCTGAATCTCAAATCGCATACTACATAGTAATCGCATACTACAAGTAAGTACTTTGCGAATGATGGTGAAGTACGTACTGTTTTGTATATAGTTAGCTAGTATGCCAGGGCATACTATCTCGTCAGAAAATTGCATCTTGATATTAGATCATTTTGTCACGCATTAACATCACTCCAAATTTGAATATTTAGCTAGACACCATTAAGCATCGTGTTAAACTGACTAACGTTTCTTATTAAGTTTATTTCCAACACAAATAGCATCTATCAACTGTATGGCTTTTATTAGCCAGTAATAGGCATACTAGTATTTACTTACTACTTGGAATAGTCATAAGAATTGAGCAATTGCTAGCAAGACTGAAGATGAACTTTACACTACCGAAGCTATAACATTTCATGGCACAACAACGTTCCTTTTTCTTTCATTCGTGAATGACATTGATACAATAACTACAGTATAAATGTAGGTGACGATAACATACTTTTTTGTCAAGTGAAAAGATGAGAGAATTGTGGAAACCCATCCTCTTTTACTGCGCAAGGGGCTGTGATTTATATCACCCCAAAAAGCATGCACGGATGCGAACTTCGAAAATCCACCAGAAATAATCGCAATATAAGCATAAACTGTTTTATTTTAGGCTTACTATATAATGTAGCCACTGAAGCTTGAAGCGAGCAAGGTTTTTGTCACAAATCCTAATGCATACTTTGTTCTGTCGGAGGCGCTGATCAAACACTGGTCCCCCGCATGGAAGTCTGCGTCTCTAACCACTACGCTATTTAACAGGGGGTAGTCAGACTCACTCACTCAGTCAATCACTCAGTCAGTCAGTCACTCAGTAAGAGACATTCGCTCTTCTTGGCCGGCTATGCTTACGTTGGTCCGGCAAAAAGTATTAATTATCGATTCTCAGATGAAAAAAAGGAAAAGCCCTCCATGTGAATGCTGAATAAATTGAAGTGGGGGAATGAAGTCTTATCAAACACACTCACTGACTGCTCTACCAGCCACACTGCAATGATGACAGTTGATGCTGTTTTAAGGTTGTCTGCATTGTGCCTGTTTACAGTGGTCAGTAAAAGTAGTACTTCATAACAGAAGAAAGGCTTGTTGCAGTAATGTGTTACTGTGTGTTTATAGACCACCAACAATCTGTTGTAAACGCTACGCATTGGGTTCTTTGAGAGCTCCAGCTTTATACCTGCAGAACAGTCATTCAACCATTTTTGTAGTTTGTTTTTATAGATCCCGTCATTGCATTGAAGCTGAAAGAGTTTACAGTGGCTGTGTATCATCTTCAATCGTTTCTGCAATCAGCACTATGATTTATTCTCACTGTCCCTTGTTGAATTTGTATCATGTGAAGCTGTTTAATGTTTGGGTCCGTTCAACTGTTTATAAGTTGATGTGCTAAGCATCATATATCTGTTGGCAAATCGATTCAAATCTACATTATCTCCTCCTGTGTATGTTATAGCATTGTCATATTATTTGCTTGTATTTAGAATGGTGAAAGGATCTGTTGTTGGTTGTTTTGGGATAACTACACTACGATTTCCATTTTATGGGGGAAAATGTATATCCAGTTAGGAATTTCTTTTTAAACGTCACAGTTTGTTTTAACATTGGAAGGTTCACACCTCAGACACACACACATTACATTGACTAAGCAATGGGGGTTTGACCCAGCTTGCTCTGATTGACAGAAATCCTTTCAGTATGAAGGTTCTCACCCCCCCCACACACACAGACACGCACATTCTCTCACACCCACAAACACACACACAGACTCCGCCACACGTGCTGAATCTCAATCAGACTCAGAGGTCTATTTATATTCTGTTCAATCTACCTCTTATCTCTCAGCACTAAAGCTTTAGGAGAATGTAGACATGGGAGACAACTAGCAATTAAAAAGAAAAACACTTATAGAGTCTGTCACAGCCATCACGTTGATTGGTATGCATGGTTAGAGCAGAGAGTAAAGGTCCAGGTGTATTTCAGAGTTATCACAGCAGGGTGATACAAGGGAGAATAAGAGAGTATCTGCTGTCTCAAGGTGGGTTAAAGAAGATTCTGAGAAACAGGAAAGCGTTCCCCGTGTGTGCACAGGAGTAGTTGTGCGAAGACCGTTCGGATAGCCGAATGGCGCAAGCCGTTTCGCCTCTCTAAAAGAAGAGACACGTGCATGTGTACTGGAGAGGGCAGAGTTTCCAAGTGAGTTGAAGAAAATCGTTAGACGAAGACAGTTTCCTAGTTTAACCGGAATCATCTGCTAGACCAGCTCCACGTCTGCTCGGTGAACTTTGAAGTCCCAACATATCCGCACCCCGGTCGCGTGTCTGGTATAAAGCGCTCCGTTTGTGACAGTGTTTTCACTGTGTTGTGATGGGGATGTGACCAGACAGGTGGAATTGCCTCCTGTACACTCTGGCGTAGCTCTAACTGCTGGAGCCTGATATGAGTCACAACACATTAACCTGGAGGTGTGGAGCTCCAGGCCCACACAGGGGCCCTTACCACTCCCCCGTGTCCCAGTAGGAGAGCGATGGGCCTGGGCACATAGGGCGGCGCATCAACCACCCCCACCCCCCCCCCCAGGTTCTTCCTTCAGTCAGGCTAAAGCAGATGTTGATTAACTATGGGTACATGAGAGCCCCTGGGAAAAGACCCTGACTCTATTAATGTGTCTGTATTTGGCCCCTCATCTCTCTCTCCATCTCTGTGTTTCTCTCTATCCTCCTCTCTCTGTCTCTGATATAGAGCTGTCAGCCCGAGCGAGCTGTTGTCTGCTGGTGTTGAACCTTGTAATTACAGGCGCTGCTGTGGGCCATTACCTCTGTTAGTCAGGCTGTCTATCACCGTGGGGGGAGAGAGAGGGGCCTGAAGAGAGGGAGAGGGGACGGACGGCGGGAGGGAGGGAATGGTGAGGACGTGTGAAGTGGGAGATATAGGCCCACTAACAAGCTGCTAGGGCACTGGGTGGGTTGTCATTTGGGTGGATGGATGGATCTCACTGTGCTACAGTTCAGTTAACGAGAGAGCACCATTAATCAGTAGGCTCCTGTCCAGTGATAAACTATAAATCTATTGGCCAGGTGAACCAGGTGATTTCAAGCCCTGCTCCAGGATGACATTCCTTCAGGATATTTTATATCCATGGGGCGGCGCAATTAATTTCACACCGAGCCCTAATAAAAAATTATATTAGTACTATTATTCAAATGTACTAAAATGTATGTGAAAAGTAACCATACACAACAACAGCAAACATTTTAACCCAAACTTCTGTTGAATTTGAGACTTGAGTCAAAATCTGGTGTAGCAGTCTACAGGAGTTTGGTGTAGTGGTTTACGGGAGTGTAATGTAGCGGTCTACGGGAGTTTGGTGCAGCGGGCTACAGGAGTTTGGTGCAGCAGTCTACAGGAGTTTTATGTTGCGGTTTACGGGAGTGTAATGTAGCGGTCTCTGGGAGTTTGGTGCAGCGGTCTACAGGAGTTTGGTGTAGCAGTTTAGGGGAGTGTAATGTAGCGGTCTACGGGAGTTTGGTGCAGAGGTTTACGGGAGTTTGGTGCAACGGTCTACAGGAGTTTGGTGTAGCAGTTTACCGGAGTGTAATGTAGGGGTCTCCGGGAGTTTGGTGCAGCGGTCTACACGAGTTTGGTGTAGCAGTTTACGTGAGTATAATGTAGCGGTCTACGGGAGTTTGGTGCAGAGGTTTACGGGAGTTTGGTGCAGCGGTCTACAGGAGTTTGGTGTAGCAGTTTACGGGAGTGTAATGTAGCGGTCTACGGGAGTTTGGTGCAGAGGTTTACGGGAGTTCCAGATCTGGCTTGGCTAACTGTCCATGCCCATCCTCTCTTTCTCCCTCTACTCACAGTATAAGTGTAATGTTTGGGCACATCTATTCGTTTAAGAGGTATTTCTTCTATAATGTTGAGAATAGTCAAACTAAAAAAATACTCTTGAATGGGTAGCTGTCCCCAAACTTTTGAATGGTACTGTGTGTCTGCCTACCATCTCTTTTCTTCTGTTGTGTCATTAAAAGAATAAAATACCCTGAAAATGTACCAAAAATATTTTTAAAGGATTTTACTTGAAGAAAACATTTCTTGAAGAAACCCTGGGGCAAAGATTTTTTTCACAGCAATGACCTTAAGCACACAACCAAGACAACGCTGGAGTGGCTTTGGGACAAGTCTGGGAATGTCCTTTTGTGGCCCTACCAAAGCCCAGACTAGAACCTGATTAAACGTGTGGGTAGACCTACAAATCACATTTCACCAATGAGATATTTCAGTTTTTCTATTTTCAATAAGTTAGCACAAATTTCTAAGAACATGTTTTTCGCTTTGTCATTATGGGATATTGTATGTATATGGCAAAAAAGAGTCTATACAGGGGTTCTCAAACCTCACCTCGGGGACCAGCAACCATGTTTTTGAACATTCCCTCAGCTAGCACACCTGATTCAGCTCGTAAAATAATCACTCCTTTGATTAGGTGAATCAGATGAGCTAGTTCAGGGCTACAACAAAAACAAGAAAGTCAAAGCATCCGAAGCAATATATATTGTTAACCCAAGAATGAGATAAATAACGTGTGTGTGTGTTTGTGTGTGTGTAGCCCAGAGAAGGCATTGAAGAACTCTCTGCAGCCCTACGAGGCAGCGTACCTATCCAAGTCGCTGTCCCGGCTGTTTGACCCCATCAACCTGGTGTTTCCAATGGGAGGTCGCAACCCCCCCTCTCACGATGAATTGGACAGTATCATCAAGACCATAAGCAGGTGCACAACCCCACGCTATCCACTGAGACACAGCATCAATCTAAAGCTCCTTAATCACCCTTACCAGGGAGAAACGTGAAATGTTCTCCCTATTTGGCATTTTTCTCTCACATTCTTAATCCAGCAACGGTCCTAGTTGTCCGCATAAAACAATAGAATTCTGAGTGTCTTTGTGTTCCACAGTGAGTTGAACGTGGCGTCGGTTGACCCAGGCCTTTCCACTGCCGTGGCCAAGAATGCAGCCAAGACCGTCCAGCTCTTCTGCGTCAAGTCGGAGCAGCTGGTGAGTTACAGCGTTAGTTCTCCGTTCAAGTGGCAACCCGGTGTGTTAGCCAGTGTCAGTGGGCGTTTGGGGAAGAGCGTGGATGGGAATACGAGAGAAGAACGACAGAACCAGTCAAAGCAGCTCTCTCCGCCACTTGTCATTAGTGACCGTTCAGAGGCTCCTGGCTGTGAATCGACGGTCAGCACAAGTGGGCAGGTTTGTAACTGTGGCTGCTTCACAAATGCCACATCTTGTGTTCTGCTTTTAAAGGTCATTAATGTACAAGACCCATAGAGGTAGGGTCAATATTAGTGCACAATTAAGCTACTTGGGTGACATACTGAACACAAAGTGCATCTGAAAATGACTCCACTTGCCTTCAGTTGGTAGAATCGACTAGAATTGACCAAATGAACTACTTAAAAGGGATAAAGAGGTGACTCCACCCCATCATATGGTGGGATCAGAGTAAAGGCATTGACCCCAGGAGCTTTCCTTGGAGAAATGTGGGCTGTTCTCTTCTCAGCTCATCAGCTGTAGGCAGTTGGTCTCCATCAAAGCAGTTTATCTGTCTTTTGGTCTGTCTGAAAATCTCATTAAAACTGATGCCTATTGATCTTGAGGGCTCACTGGTAATCAAAGGTTGATTGGGCAATTTTACTGTGTGGTTTTGCATGTGTTCTCCTAAGCGCTCGTTGATTGTGACCCCTGCTTTTTCTCATACCCTGATCGATATGTTGGGTCGAGTGGTCTCTGTCTTGACACACCCAAACACACACACACACAGCATTTAAGAAGCATTCTGGAGAGATTCTGAATAATTTCAGCCAGTAGTGGCCTGGGCCGGTCCAGTAGTGGCCTGGGCCGGTCCAGTAGTGGCCTGGGCCGGTCCAGTGGTGACCTGGGCCGGTCCAGTGGTGGCCTGGGCCGGTCCAGTGGTGGCCTGGGCCGGTCCAGTGGTGGCCTGGGCCGGTCCAGTGGTGGCCTGGGCCGGTCCAGTGAGGAACAGAAGCATTCAATTTCCAGAGATCTCTTAATTTTAACCCCTTCTGTTCCTCACTCAAAACCTTCCTTTTCGACTTTTTTGGAAAGGAAAGAAAAAGGTGCAGTGGTCTCTTAATTTTTTTCCGGAGCTATATGTAGATGACAATATGTAGCCGGATGTGTAGACTCCAGTGTTCGTAGTATTGAACCTCCTCTGTGACACACACATAACCTTAACACCTAAATCCCTTACCTCTAAATCTAACCGGAACTCTGTATTCGCACACATTAACGTCTTAACTTAGTATGTGTCTGTGTGGCAACACTCGCATTCAACGCATCCCAATGTGTGTGCATGCGTGAGTGCGTGTCGCCTGTTTGTGTGCCTAGCATCCGCACACCTGCACTCGGAGGTGATGATTTACCGTTGCGTGCCATTTTTAGACTGTTGCTATGGCACTTCTTGGCACATGTTTCTCTCATCACTCTGACTCTCTCGCTGTCTTGGTCGTCTTCATAGACATCACTCGTCCACTTAGCAATAGCCCAGCACTTTAGCCGATTTCCTTTCAAACTTCACATTCCTCCGTCAAAGGTTATTATTGATATCAGGAATTTGATTTAGCGACCTTTTGTTGCTGAGCCAGCAAGTGAACTCTTGTATTTATCTTTCACGACAGTTAACCCTAATTACTCGTGTAAAGGAGGTCAAATTTCAATTTAAACATTTAATTTTTAATTGAATCAGTTATCAATGAATGAGTGATTTTGTTGGTATGAATTGTTTTCGCTTCATAATTTTTCCATTTTCTAATGTTATTTTTAGTCCTTGCAATTGGTTTGGCATCCTCGTTCCATCTTCTTCACTTGTTTCATTAAAGATTTCTGCTATGACACGGAGTAGACACAATGTTAGACAAAACCTTTGTCAGGTGCGTGTGTTGTGTATGTCTGTGATTGAGCCACCGGCTGAACATGCTAACCAGTGATGAAACTGCTGTTAGGGAGTCTTTTGTAACAGGTAAGTATGCTAAGAACAGTGTCGCTGAGGGATAAAACCACACAGGACTGTAGTGGAACTCTGATGCACGGAAACTGACACACAGACTGAACCAGTCACTTTCTCTGTTCCTTTTGTGGCAGACCCTTGTGTTGTCCTAGAGGCTTTTGATACCGTTATGGAACCACTCGTTCTACGTATCAGACCGTGGCAGCTACGGCAGCACTGGACTGGCCTCAGGCAGCTGGGGAACCTCACTGCTGTGGCCTGTGCTGCACTCTGTTCAGTATCAGAACAGAGTTCAGTATCAGAATGCCACTGTGGGCGAGGACATTCTCCCTTTTGACCCGCTACCTTGTTACAACTAGGTTACAGGTTCTACTAACGAAATATCTAACACTCAGACACACGGCATAACATGACCCGAAGTCTAATGTAATTTCACCTGATTCCCATGTTGTAAATGGTCGCTGTTCCTAAACGAGCTTTTACATTAGTAGACGAGGCCGACTTGTCGATGTGATAGCCAGACGTGGTCTCACCTGCAGCGGACAGAGGAAATGTTTGTTGATTTTTACCACCCGGGACCTGTTATGGAGTTGCCAACAAGACAAACCCATAGCTTGGAATTAGACATTCTGAAATTGTGAGAGGTGAAAAAATAGGGGAAAAATCCACACTGAAAATATGTTGACGAGTTCTCTGGTGTCCCAAATTAAGCTTCTTGGTTTTATGGGGTAAGGCCAGAGAGACGGGCCTAATGTATATTGGAAGTTAGCATTTGACCACAACATGGAGCAGGTCTTTGCTGACAAGGTCCTTAAGTATCAGCCCATCATGTTCATCTTGAAAAGCCTCAGTTATCAGTGCAAAACCTACTATTAGAGAGCCTGGGGCCGTATTCCTCTCTGGCAGTATGGGGCCTTTAGGTTGCAGTCCTACATGAAGATTGAAGCAGCTAGCAAGGTAATGATCTGTTAGTGGTCATGGGCAGCCTCGCTGTGTGGAGGAGGTGTTGTCTGTACCCATACCAAAATATATTTAAAGTCATTTTTTTGTTGTTCTAAACAAGTTTTTTTTTTTGGCGGGGGGATAGGCTCTAATGAAGGGTTTAAAATGTAATTGTGTTTTGCGTGACCTTGTCATCGCCTCTTGAGATGAGAGGTTGCGATGTCGCTCCCTCCACGGGCCCAAAGACCATAACAGCAGCTGTTTGGTCGGCATGGCCTGGCGTCTGGGTCCTGGCCCGTTCCACCACGGTGGCTGTGGGTCTGCTGAAAATGCTATGTGTCCTGATGTCTTTTTCTGTCTTCCCTCCTCCTCCCTCCTCTCTTTATCTCCAGCTATCTACGCAGGGGGATGCCAGTCAGGTTATTGGGCCTCTGACAGAAGGCCAGAGGAGGAATGTGGCAGTGGTCAACTCCCTCTTCAGAATACACCAGGCTGTCGCCAAGGTAACCTACACAAATACTCCATCACACACATTACTCTTATTACAAAGCTCTTATTACCTGTTTTAGAGCATGCTTACTATATTGCAGGGTCTACATTGTGTTTTGCACGACATTACATCAGTGTCACTTCTCAAATACTATTTATATTCAACCAACAAGACACAAAGGGGTTCATATAGATTACATGTATACAACAGTTCATCACTAATAGGATATGATAGACTTGCTTAGCCCTCTGGAACATACCTGTTTAGGTCGTTCCGATGTAACAACAGTATATTGGCCAAGTACTGTCATTCGAGGCCAATATATTAACTCAGCAAATACCTATTATATCTTATCAACAGAAGGAAACCTGCTACAGTCCGCAGAGAGAGATGGACACATAATTAGAACGGGAGGAATGACAACAAAAGGAAGAGAGAAAATGAGAAAGGCAGAGAAAGTGAGAGAGAGATTGAGAGAAGGAGAGAAGGGATGAAGTATTTCTCAATCTGGCACGTTAAAGATGCATGATGTCTCCCGGTATAGCAGCCCGCATGATTAATAGTGTCATGAAAAGAGATTTCACCGCCATCAAATATTTAGCGGGCAGGGAGGTTATCGAAATTGTACCGTTTGAAAGCAGGCCGAAGCCGTACCGGCGAGAATGGCTGTTTATTTTAGGAGGAGGGGAAGGGTTGAAGGATGATGGGAAGGAAAGAGGGGCATGGAGGATAGCAGGGTGCAAAGGGAGGATAAACTCTGCGATAACAGTTGGAGGATAATTACGAGAGGGTCGGGTTGGGACGCAGACTGGTGCTTTGTTCTGTCTGGCCTGTAACCTGACCTTTGGCCTTTTGTGTGTGTTTATGGACGTGTGTGTGTTCTCAGGTGATCTCCGGATTGGGGTCATGTCCTACGGCTGCTGAACAGGCTATTAGCGCCTCACTGGAGGTAGGACAAACACTCTCTTCCCCTCCCTTTCAGGGCTGTTTTCTTCCTCCTATCATTTCCTATTCTTCTTCCATAGACATCCATTGTTTACTGGTATTCTGACTGTACTTAACCTCTCTAGACATCCATTGTTTTACTGGTATTGTGTCAGTAGTTAACCTCTCTAGACATCCATTGTTTACTGGTATTGTGTCAGTAGTTAACCTCTCTAGACATCCATTGTTTTACTGGTATTGTGTCAGTAGTTAACCTCTCTAGACATCCATTGTTTTACTGGTATTGTGTCAGTAGTTAACCCCTTCTGACATCCATTGTTTACTGGTATTGTGTCAGTAGTTAACCCCTTCTGACATCCATTGTTTATTGGTATTGTGTCAGTAGTTAACCTCTCTAGACATCCATTGTTTTACTGGTATGGTGTCAGTAGTTAACCTCTCTAGACATCCATTGTTTACTGGTATTGTGTCAGTAGTTAACCTCTCTAGACATCAATTGTTCAATGGTAATATGTCAATTCATCGCAACTCCAACCCTCTACTGTCCACAGATCAATCCATCTTTCCTAGTATTTAGGATGCCACCACTTTAAAAGGGTTAGGAATCTAGCTGTTTTATAAACTATGGTTCAATAAGGTGACATTTGGTGCAACTATGACTGCAGACATTGTGCAGTAAGGCCAATGAGTGAATGCTGACCTGCCAATGCTGCCTGCACCTTTAATTCAAAATGTTATTCTTCCCTCCTGCAGTACATCTCTACATTTTACTGTGGTGTCTCATGAGAGTCTTAAACCTCCCAATCTGGATGATATCTGTTGATACTACCCATAAAATATACCTCTATATTTTACCCAGGAGAACAATGATGTTCCTACTGCCTGACGGCGGTTTTCCGTGTGCCTCAACAGTTCTGTCTTCAGTTTCCTATTTGTGCTATATTTCTATATTATGATTTGACAGCCATTGCTGGACTTTATTAGATAAATTGCCCATCAATATACAGCACAAGAAGAGATGATTTAATGTTTCTTCATGTCCCAAATGCTAAGTATTGTTTTTGTAGCACTATTCTATATAATATCCTAAATTGAAATAAGTGCATGGATGCATCAGTCATTGTTTTACAGTATATATCTGATCTGATGACATGGTATTGGTACACCAGGACTTTTTATGTGGTGTAGCTATCAAACCTTTTGAATTTAAATTAAATTTGAACATTTGGTTCCGTCATTGTTGGCAGGCAGACTAAATGTCTCCTTTTCTTAATTGAATAACTGCCTCTTTCGATGTTGCTGTTAGGCTGCAGTGAGTTGATTATACTTACAGAGCATACTTTAAAGTACACCCTTAGTAATTACCTGTGTGGCATTGTTTTACCATCTCTATTTAAAATGATAATAATAAATATCATACCTACATACATTTTCCCCAAGAAGATTAATCTTTCTTTAATTAACACATTTAAGTCTATTACAAATATTTGTTCTAGTATATGTTATGGCCTTCTGGTGGATAAAATTTGAATTCTAACCAACTCTGTATTGCTTCATTATTCATTCATTTAAGGGTTTGAAAGGTCCCTTTAGGAACTCCAAACTGACTTACAGAAGCCTATAAAATGCACTGATATTGCTGATACGTCTCACTGTTGGAGATAGCCGAGGAAAACGTTGTGTGTGCGTTCTCTGCCTCTTCCTTCTTCACCACCTACTTTCTTTTTCTTCAGCCATCACTCGCTTCTTTCTCACAAAGGGTTTCTGTTGTCACACGAAAAGGTCTTAGGCTTGTCTTCACTTTCATCCAGTCTCACACTCTCACACATGCGTACACACACACGCACGCACATATGCACACACAACAGAGGGCACCTTGTTGACTTCTTGTGAAGAAGTTTAGAGAGGAGATCAGAACAGTGATCTGGTTATCTATCGCTAACAGGGACAAGCACGTACACACACACACACTTGGTCGGGTATATTGAGTTTCGATTGATCCACTGATGGCGCAGATGATAAATGAATCAGACCGGCGGCCCCTGTTTTGAACCCCGCAACCGACACACATGCCAAAGCGCACACGGGTTCCTGTCTCACATAACTCGTGGACCGGACAGCTGAAGAGCGCACGCAAATGTCAGTTTATCGGCCGATCTATTCAGCCCCACGACCAGGAGCCACTTGTCTGTTTGCGTTTGTGGTTTCTAGGCAACGGCAGACTTAAGCCAATCAGGTGTGTCCCTGGAGGCACTCTGTCCTTCAGTTGTACACCTGGCCTGCAACAGCAGGGAGTTCTGTTAGAAGTTCGTTGAGTTCATCATCGTGCATGCCCTGATGTTTGTGATTGATCTAAGTCATGACATAACTGTTTTAATGCCATTTTCAATGTGTGTGTGTTTGTGTGTTTGTGTGTTTGTGTGTTTGTGTGTGTGTGTGTGTGTGTGTGTGTGTGTGTGTGTGTGTGTGTGTGTGTGTGTGTGTGTGTGTGTGTGTGTGTGT
>JACXGI010015519.1:0-17306 GCA_016801175.1 Esox masquinongy
AGGAACAAGTACAATGTTCTGCAATGGCCATCCCAGTCCCCAGACCTGAATATCATTGAGAATCTGTGGGATGATTTGAAGCGGGCTGTCCATGCTCGGCAACCATCAAACCTAACTGAACTGGAGATGTTTTGTAAGGAGGAATGTTCCAAAATACCTTCATCCAGAATCCAGAAACTCATTAGAGGCTATAGGAAGCATCTAGAGGCTGTTATTTTAGCAAAAGGAGGCTCTACTAAATATTGATGTGATTTTTCTGTTGGGGTGCCCAAATTTATGCACCTGTCTAATTTCGTTTTGATGCATATTGCACTTTTTCTGTTAATCCAATAAACCTCATTTCACTACTGAAATATTACTGTGTCCATCAGTTATTTGATCGATCAAAATGAAATTGCTGATTCAAACACCCAATTATTTATAAATGGAAATCATGGAAATTGTCAGGGGTGCCCAAACTTTTTCATACGACTGTATATGAGCTGTAGTGCAGCCACTAGCCTTCAGAATTCACATACTTAAGAGTCCACCTGTGTGAAATTAAGTGTCACATGATCTCAGATTAAACACACCTGTTTCTGAAAGGCCCCAGAGTATGCGTCAGAGCGTGTATGTAAACAATCAGACCATGAAGAACCCAGGAGCTTGCCAAACTGGTTCTTTTCCATACTTTCTCCCAGACTAGTCAGGGATGGGGCTATAAAAGTGTATCCCTAATTTTTTAAGTTAACTTCGGTTAAATCCAGCATAATTATTTTAAAAAATCTTTGGGGGGGGGCACAACCCCAACACTGCCTAGAGCAGGACGTTCAACAAATTGAGCAAGGTTGGTGGCCAGAGAAGCCACAAACACACTCTGATTTCCACAGTGATGATGGTTGAAATGATCCAAATGTCTGCTATTACCTGGGTTTTGGAGAAAATGAAAGGGTTTTGGAAAAAGTCATTTCTAAAAATCTGTTACATGAAATCCTGTTCGGATTATGCTATAAGGCATGTGGAAGACATGATAAAGATGTATTAAAAGCTTCCCTGGTTAGATGAGACCAATGTTGAACTTTTCAGGCTAAATACAAAACAGTATGTGTGGAGCAAATCCAAAACTAGTTATTTCCCTGACAACACCATCCCTACAATGGTCGTGGCAGCATCTTGTCATGGGGATGCTTGTCAGGCTTGAGGGCAACATCTTTGCAGTCCCTATTGAAAGGCAGAGCGAAAAGGCTAAATAGGTGCAGGGTCCAAAGCAAATGTTTTTTTCACTGGCCCTATTGGGCCAGTTGGTCTGAAATCTACTGGGCCGGACAAATTTTTACTGGCCCAAAATGAATGAGAAAAACAAACAATACAGTTGTATTCTATGTAAATATCGAAATCCGCAGAATATTGATTTATACCACAGTTTTGCATGTTATGAGAGACATGAGCTGATACAAGCAATTGCTGTGTACATAAATATGATGCAACGTACATGATTACTTTTCAATAGTTATCAAAATATTACTATAAATATCATTATCTTTTCATTAAGATACTTGCATTTGATGTGACAAAAGCTTGATAATAAAATAATGTAGTTAATGGTTACATAAATATGGCGCAGTACACATTCAATCCAACAGGTGGGGTAATCCCAAGCAGCTTGAGTTGCAAGCTGTTTGTATGTCACTGCTAGTAAGCGCGTAGGCAGGCGCAGTTAACATGACACTGTCGACAAGCCATGTCCGTATGGTTTCTCTAACCATATTCACGGCCTATGTCATGGACGTAGAAACCGTATGGTTTCTCTCTCTTCATAACATGGTAGGCGGTCATAATTCGTTTTTCAATTTGGCTATGTGCCACCTCATTAATTCGGAGCAGTCAGACATTCATTGGTGTAGCCGCAAGGTTGTCAACAGCCTGTTTGGCCACAATACACGCCACAAGCTGCAGGGACTTAAGAACACGTTTTCTCAGTTGTTAGTTCCCTTTTAAAATTACCCTGCCTTTTCAGCTTTCGTCAGGAATGTACACGTCATGCGTTATTGCTGTTACTGTTTTCGACGCTTTGCCTCGTACAATGCCATGTTTGAGTCCCATTCCAGAATGCACTATGAACTACGATTGGTCAAAACAGATCAAATATTATTGGTCAAAAAGACGACACCAGTACTGTACCACACCAAGGGGGAAAAGTGGTATAGAAACATTTTAATGCAAGAACAAGCGAACATTGAAGCAGGAAGAGTGGCAAAGATGACAAGAAAACATTTTAATACGATGTTATGAATTTAAATGGGGAAATTGAGCACTGGGCCATACGGGCCAGTGACTGTCTTTGTGTACTGGGCCATACGGGCCAGTGACTGTCTTTGTGTACTGGGCCAAATGGGCCAGTGACTGTCTTTGTGTACTGTGGCCAGCGGGCCATCATTAATGTTCAACTCTGAGGCAGTTTGACTTGACCTGAAACTAAACAGCTTTTTAATCCCAGCCGAGACATGGTTGTGGCAAAATGAAGCCACAGCAGTTAACCCCTCTCTATTTTGACCCTATTATCACGTGACCAACTGAATGAAGTTCAGAGAAACCTCACTTCTCCAATTCTACAGCCTACTCGATACATTATTTTCAAATGGTTTTCTTTAATATGTAAAAATTGAGCCAGATTTAACTGGAACTAATTCAGTCGTTTGGGTCTCGGGTCTCGAAGAAGGAAATATACTAAAGATCAAAATCTTTACAATACATTGTATAATTCGTTGAGAACAAAATGACGTCAGTGGAATCCAAAATCAATAACCGATTGAGAGCTGGATTCAAACTCACACTGAAAATCAAAGTAAACAATTGAAATCACAGGCTGTTCCAACTTGCATGAATTTCATCATGGCAACTCAATGTGACTCAGTAGTGTGTATGGCCCCCACGTGCCTGTATGCACTCCCGACAATGTCTGGGCATGCTCATGATGAGACAGCGGATGGTGTCCTGGGGTTCTCCACCCAGACCTAGATCAGGACATCAGTGAGCTCCTGGACAGTCTGTGGCGCTACTTGGCAGGCATCGGATGTACCAATACATAACGTCCCAGAGGTCTTCAATTGGATTCAGGTCTGGGGAACGTGAGGGCCAGTCATTGGCATCAATGCCTTCGTCATCCAGGAACTGCCTACACACTTAGGCCACATGAGGCTGGGCGTTGTCCGGCACCAGGAGGAACCTAGGGCCCACTGCACCAACATAATGTCTGACGAAGGATTTCATCCCGATACCTAACAGCAGTCAGGGTACCATTGGCTAGCATGTACTATTGGCTGTGCGAGCCTCCAATGATATGCCTCCCCAGACCATCACTGACCCACCGCCAAACCGGTCATGCTGGGTGATGTTGCAGGCAACATAGCATTCACCATGGCATCTCCAGACTTTCACAGCTGTCATGTGCTCAGTGTGAACCTGCTCTCATCTGTGAAGAGAACGGGGTGTCAATGGCCGACCTGCCAATTTTGGTGTTCTCTGGCAAATGCCAAGTGAGCACAGATCCCACTAGTGGACGTCAGGCCCTCATTCCACCCTGATGGAGTCGGTTTCTGGCTGTTTGGTTAGAAACATGCACACCAGTAGCCAGCTGGAGGTCATTTGGTAGGGCTCTGGTAGTGCTCCTCCTGTTTCTCCTCGCACAAAGGAGCAGATATCGGTCCTGCTGCTGGGTTGATGCCCTTCTACGGCTCTGTCCAGCTCTCCTCGTGTAACGTCCCGTCTCCTGGTATCTCCTCTATGCTCTTGAGACTGTACTGGGACACACAGCAAACCTTCTTGTAACTGGAGGAGCTGGACTACATGTGCAACCTGAATGGGCTACAGGTACCGCCTCAAGTTACCAGTAGCGACAAGGACACTAGCAAAACACAAAACTAGAGAATAATCATAATATAATAAATTGACCTTTGTTGACAATGAAATCATACTTTGCACCTTTAGTATATCAATTTTCATACCAGATTGTAACAATACAAAATGAAAAAGTCCTTAGATGCAAACCTTAGTGGGGGTCACTAATTATGAATAGAAACTAAGCATTAGCTGTATATACTAGCTGTATATACACACAATTACAATAGGAAACTTGGTTCTCAGGAACAATTCAATTACATTTGCCTCTAAATCATGAACAATCCTCAAACAGCTGTTGTTCAAGATACTTGGCAGGTGACATATCTGTCAAGGAGGGAGGTCTACAGTCTAACCAAACTTCTAGTAAATCGTCCCTGGTCTACTTGACAAAATCCCCACTTCACCTGACGTATGCCTTCATCAACACCACGTCAGCTGCTCAAAAAAATACAAGACACTAAAAAAATTTGAAAAATTGTTAAATTAGCCTTAGAAGCAAGCGACTACTGGTTCCCTATGTGCTCCTTCACAGTGTTGCAAATCTGTAAAAACATAAGCTGTCTCTCCCCCAAGCCCGAGTTTACATACAATAAAGGTAGAACGGAGGGGAGTCGAACATGCGCTTCGAATAAAAACATGAGGGTTTGCGTTTCGGCCTCTCGACATGGTAGGAAATTGGGGACAGGCCGAGTAAACAGACAAACTTCAGGCCAGGGTGCTGGCCTGTCAATCATGAGGGCGAGGAGGATGCTATGCGAGTTCCACCCCCCCATCTCCATGAGTTTTCCTAGCGACAGGATTACTCGTCTATCTCGGTCTCTGTTTCTCTACATTATATTTCCCCATCTTGCTCTTTTCTCAGTCTTTCTGCTGGACTTCGTCTGGCCGTGCCGAGCATATGGAAAAGATTCTACCCACAGAATTTCTGCAGCTCATTGTACAAATGACTGAAGCATTTCCCAGTTGTCCTGCTGTTGCTATAAAGTCTCCTGCAGAGGAGGAGGAGTAAGAAGCGAGAGGGGCACGAGGGATGTTGAGAGAGGATGACAGCTCATCTTTTGCAGTGATACAAATCAGAGGTGTCTCCTTCTGCCCATCCATCTCTTTATTGGTCAAACTCAGCCATCTGTGATTCAGCTGTCAGTAAAGCCTGACACAGGGATTGAGTGAACGACTGCTCTAAACGAACACAGCAGAGTCGTGAAGAGAAAATGTGCTTTCTATCAGGCAGAGAGGAAGAGAAAGTACTAAAGAAGTGTAGCGGAGGCTACGTCTGGGATGCGCGAAGCAGCCAAAAAGGCCCCATAAACTTTTCATTGTCTCAAGGCAGCGGGAGAGATGGGGGTGTGACAGGCCCCCATCTCTCCCACTGCCTCTGCAGCACCCCAGTACCGCCCCCTCCCAGCGTGTTTTTTTAATATTCGGTCCAATGAGGTGCTCTGCTACCTTGTGTCGCATAGGACATCATCATACAGTAGGAAAGCTTCCAGTGGAAGGATACATTTGAATAATGATTGGGAGGACTAAAAGGCTACCAATGACAATTAGAAGATTAAAGATTGAGGGACAGACTGAAAACAGTGGATCCGTCTAACCCAGGGCCAAAGCCCCCAAGGTCCTTAGGACTTAGAGATAGAGAGGGAGAGAAGGACTAGTTAAATAGTTAGGCTATAGTTAGGGCTATGAAAGGGGCATGTCTGATCAGCTAAATACCCAATCTTTAGACAATTTCCATTCTCTGCTTAAGCCCTTTGTCTTTAAATAGGTCTGCACTCCCACAATGCACCTCTCAGACAGCCATGAACTAGCCAAGAAAAAGGCTGGATCTGATTTAACCCGTATACCTCTACAAATTACCAGTACGCCACACCCACTCTTTATTACTTTAAATAATTGCTATAAAACTGTACATTGCGGATGTTAAATCCTATTCTGAAACTTAACTGATAATGGAGCATTCTAATTGCCTTTATACCTTACAAATTCAAAGTAATGTTTCCTTAGAATTTTTCATCCACTTTCGTTATTTATACTTGCTCTCTCATTTTCCACTTGCTTCAGCGATATAAACAAATCTTTCCCATGCCAATTAAAAAAAAAAAAAGCGAAGGAGAGACACAGGAGAGAGAACAGAACCAGAAACAGAGGTGTTGAGTGGAGCTCCTCTGGCCAGTGCTAAGTCAACCCATAACTCGATAATAGCCATGAATTATTGGGCAAGATGGCTTTTATGGATAAGTATGAACAATTCAGAATCTGATGTGACTGTAGTGGGGACAATGCCACTTTCACTACGAACGTCACTTAAACCTCCACTCCTTAGTGCTTCGATCAAGTCGACAGTTAACTCTGATGATAGGTGACACTATCACTGCTAGTGACAGAGAGATAGTGAGAAAAATCCATATCCTTGCACCTCCCTTATGGAATAGGTCCGAATAGGCCTGGGTCAGATCTCACATTGAATGAGCATGGCTAAAACCTTACCACATTAGGCCATATCTAGTCTCACAAGGCCATACCTCCAAATGTCAACACACCTTCTTGGAGGTGCAATAGTATCCACCCTCTGGATGCTATTGTTTCAAAAAAGGTTTGAATTGTGCAGGGGCCTAGCACTAGGATGTTCTCCCGCCACATTTTTGTTGAAGGTGTGGTTAGTGTGGTCCAGTATTGGTTTTCTTTCTGATAGAAAATATATTGTAGAGTTGTTTGTTCCATATGCTTGTAAATAGAAGACAACCTGGAGGAAAATGGAAGTAATTCTGTTCTGAGTGAAGTGCGCTGTATTTACAAAATGTAGTCAAAGTTCAGCCACAACCCCTCGGCTTAAACAATGTTCTGAAGAGAGGTTTTAGGATGTGTCGATACCATTGAAAATAATAAGCATATTCCACTGTCATGCTAACGAGCGGCCCTCTGAAAACACTGACCCACAAAGCAATTTACCCCCACCCTGCTGGCTTTCTGTGTAGAAATGAATGTTCTTCCTGAGGCACCATTCAATATACAGCTCAAACGATATTCTTAGTATTATCATCATTAACTAATCTTTGTCAAAATCAGCCATCGGAGTGCGCAGATAAGGCCCCTCAACAATGTGATATTTCCCTGCACTGCAGAAAAAGCCATTTGGGGGACTTTGCCAAGAGGACAGACCTCTTTTGTGTTTTTTACACTTTCTTCGTGATTTACGGCTAGCATGGCTAATACACATTCTTATGAAAGGAAATGAGTTGCCAGCATGGGAAAATACTTAAGTATCTTCTTTTTGATAGTGAACTAAGCTTTGTACCAACTATCCAAGTTTCCCTACTGTGAGTCTACAGCTTTTGACACATTGTAAAATGTTCGATACTGGTCAGAGAAAAGGCCAAGATGGCAATTAGAGATGACAGCATATGTCCCATGTAGAGGAACACTCAGATGGGGTTACGTTTGAAGACGTGTGTGGGATAAATTTAAAGACGCTGGCTCCTTAAGGCAAATGAAATCAGTCAAAACTCTACCTCCAGATTTAAGGGTGCAACACAAGCAGAGGAGACGGCATAAAGACAACGTTGTTCTTCTACATTCATACCAAATATCACAAACACGAACACTGTCCAAACACAGCTGTCCGGTAGGATAACACACGTTAACTTCACATTTACCAGTACACGCGCATGCACACGCACGCGCGCACGCACACGCACAAACGCGCACACACACACGCACACGTTAGCACTCTGTTTTTTCCTTCTATCCCAGGCGTGTATCCACACCTGTTCTGTGTCACTGGGGGCTCACCTGTAGGGCCCAGGCAGCTGAAAGGCCAAAGAGATTGAGGCCCAGACCTTAATAAAGGCCCCTTCTACCCCAGGGAGCAAGCATCTATCAGCAACAAGCATTACTTCCCAAATCCCCAATCCGTCATTAAAAAAAAGGAATAACAGTCTTCATTCCTCCTCCCCACATCAGTCTGACAGTCCAATATCCCCTATCTGCCCAAAAGGCTTGACCCAAGCTGGACCTTATACCATGACTATGGACTGACTTTTTTATGCTTGGTAATGAAAAGCAAATTGACATTTAGATGTACTCAAGTAAATCATAAGTAAATCTATTTACTTCAGTAAATCTTAGTAAATCTATTTGTTCATCTAATTAATGAAGTATCCAACCTTGAAAGGCCATATATTACTAAAATGTCCACTAACACAGCGAGAAGAGGACTGGACAAAACCAGGGGGCTCACTTTTCACTAGATTTCCACCTAGGTTCTAGTGTTTCTAGAAAGGTTTTCATAGGCAGCACTAACATATTATTGCTTGTTCTTTGATGTTTTAGTTGGAGTATCTACTGTAGGTACAGCAAGTCACCACCCCCTTACCTTTTGTTGCCTTACAGCCTGAAATGAAAAGACAAAATCAGTTTTTCTCAGGATTCATTTTAATTCATAGAGGACGCCACTGCTTCGTACAACAATGTGTAGTACTCCCTTCACAGAGCAATGCAAACTGGTTCTAACCAGAATAGAAAGTTATAACCACAACCACAACTGAGCAAGAGGACAAATACATTAGAGTGTCTAGTTTGAGAACCAGACGCTTCACAGGTCCCCAACTGGCAGCTTCATTAAATAGTACCTGCAAAACACCAGTCCACATCGTTGTACGAGATCTTCAGTTTCTTGGCAATATCCTTCATTTCTCAGAACAAGAATAGACAGACAATAGATAGACAGAAAACCCAATACAGCTTTCCCACCAAATAACACCATGCCTAAACGAGGTGGTGACTTTCTATAACCCCTGTATATGAGCAATGAGCAACTGATGTAAAAGCCTGGAATTCATCTGATTGACCAACGGCTGAGGTTTAGCAGAGTGCATATTTTTCTAAATTGAAATGTTGACACGAAAACAAAATCAAGCGTTAATAGGCACAGACAAGGTAACGAGTCAAAAATAACTTTTCAGCATCATTGATATCCAGTGGTCAGCCCCCTACTTCCACCCTCATTCATACAAATCATTCATGGAATTAGGTTGTAAAGAAAACTTTCCGTTTTGCATTTCAAAACTCTTCTTCTTGGAGTCTGACACCAAGGATTTGACCTGGCTATTTTAAACTTTTGGTGGGCCTTTGTTCCTCTATTCTGAAACACTGGAGAGCATCTAGACTGATTTGGCATTCGTATACTTTTAGTTTGGCCAGAGACAAAATTAGATGGGACACCTATAAACTGTTTGCTAGTAGCCACCTTAGACAAGATATGGTCCAGAGATCTTTTTGTAGATTTTTTAAAGTACATTTCTAGTTGCTTCAGTACATAAAATGGCTCCAAATGAGTACCCTGCCTGCCTTCGAACTTTCTCAGTTTCTCTCAAAAACTAAACACGAGTTTTATTAAAAACCTCCAAGACTATAATCATTCATTCAATCTGCAACCCCATAATTATTCGTTTTCCGCCAATCTGGCTCTTTCTGGGGAAAAAAAATTCTACCAATCCTTGGAGATCTGAAGCCACCCGGTTATTTAGAAGTCATGGCTTTCCCCTGCCAGTTGGAAAGGCCCCAGACCCTGGTCTCTGCTCTAGTCTCTGTGGTGCTGAGCCGGTCTTATGTTAAGCAAGGCCACGTGTTGTCCAGGGGTGACCAGGGACAACTGTGTCACCGAAGCCAAAATATTAGTCACTAAAAAGACAGCACTGGACTAGATTGACCAAAGGAAAGTGTAGGCCTCACCATATACTGTAAATACCAAGTCATTCATCCATCCGCACAAACCAAGAAAAAAGGAAAATAGATGAATGAACATATAAACCTAATTTAGAAAATTATGGAATACCAAACAGCCTCATCCCCCAGTTACGTCTTGAAGCCCAGTGATCCATTAAACCAATCCTATCCTGTTATGTCAAGGCCAGTACTGAAAGCTCTGGAGACAGGGGTTTGAAATGGCTGAACAGGTTACATCACTATAGGCTGCAGCCAGGGCCATCGCCAGGAATCCTGAGCCCCTAGAAAAAATATATGCCTGGGCCTCCTCATTTATAGGTGACATTGGAACTATTACGATCAGTGGGCCCTGCCAACCCATATTTCCCCATGTAAGCTACGGCCCTGGCTGCAGCTGAGACTACCCAATAGGTTGTGGTCACATGCTAGGAAGGCAAAGAACGAGGGAAGCGGATAACTAGCTAGCTAGAACACCAGTTGCCCCTGTCTTTTGAGCACTGTTTTTCTGCAATTACAAAAGGGTTACTGTGAGGGAAACAGCTATTTAACTAGCTGCTTAAAAACTTCCCAGTTCATCGCCTTGCTAACACAAGGTCCCATGTAGCTCAGTTGGTAGTGCATGGCTCTTGCAGCGCCAGGGTTATGGGTTTGATTACCACTAGGCCAGGATGAAAATGTATGCACACAATGCTGTGTGCGTGAGATAAATGAGATAAGACTGTCTGCTAAATAGCTTAGATGTAATTAAGACCCCATCCCCTTTGGGTAGCCTCTTAATCGGTTAGCCACACAGTACATGGTGGTTTTGTGGGACTATGTGTATGTGTAAAAGAGAGACAGAATGTTTAGAAGACTGAAGAGAAAGCTCATCCTGTGGTCAGATTTATTTCTCTGAGTCTGACCACTGAAGCCAGCACTCAGCAACTGCCTATATCCGCAAACCAGAGGCCCCATGACCCTTACATTCCAACCAGTGTAAATTCAAGGCACAGATATTTCCTTTGAGCTCACCATGTAACGTCATCAGCATAAATGATGCTTGAGAATGAGCCTGTGCCCTTGTGTCTGATGTGAAACTAGAATCTATGGCATGACAACATAGGCTTAAGTATGTATGCTGACAACCTATGTAAACACACATGACCATTACTAACTGAACCACTTTAGAAGAGGCCTAAAAAATTCAATGATTAATATTGGATACACTTTAGCGGAAACAAGAGCATATTTTCATTTCAGCGGTGGCAATAGAAGATGATTATATATGCAGTTCCTAAGATGATAAGGTCATTAGTCGACACTGCACAAATTCTTGCACAGTCTATGTCCTGAACTTCAGATAAATCACTGTTGAAAACGAATGTGTTGAGGTGTGATTGGCCAGTTGTCATATAGTATAGAGTTGAAGCTGGACCATAAGTGACAGAAATTTTTGGTAGGGGTTGATACTGTATACTTTTTGTCAGGGCAATACACATTAACATACACAAACATTTTTAAAGTGGAAACTTTGAAATACTTTTTAAAACCATGAACAAGATACACATTTGTATTGCAGGTAAATGTAATTAGCATACGGTATCTGTAGATGTCGGCTTAGTGGAAAAAGGGTGTCTACCTGTCCGACACTGCCTTAATAAACTCCTCCAACAGGTCATCGTAGGCCTGGCCTCGTATCCTCTTGTGTCTCAGCCCAATGTACAGAGGGTCTTTCAGCAGTTCCTAGAAAAGATAGGGAAGGTGGGAGACAGACAGAAGGTGTAATATTAGGATCGGTTTGTGAAGTATGTGGAGGCACGCATATTGCACAACTACAATAGGAGAAGACACACAGAGTGGCACACTATGCAGTGAAAGACTGGAAGAGAGGAAGAAAGACAGAGTGAAAAAAAGGGAGAGAAAGATAAAGAAACAGACAGCAAAACAAAAAACGTAAGGAGAAAGAAATTACGAATGAAATAAAAATGGAGAAACAAAAAGAAAGAAGAGACTGAAAGATAAAATGGGATCGACAGAAAAGATAAAGATCTTTCTCTTCTGAAACTTGTGTTATTATTAACTGCTGATTTGGGCTTGTTTAAATCACTTGCATTGGCAATGATAGTAGTTTGTAGTAGATTAGTACTGTTTCAATTTAGTTTTGCATTTTTTATATCCAAAACAGACTGGGTAAGAGTTAACAAGGCCACCATAACTCTGCAAAGCCCATTCCCCTGATGACCACACAGTACATTCATCACACACTGTCACTAGCCACAGCATGTTATTGGAGAGAACTGGGTGACATCACAATTTACAACAATAATTATTATTCCTTTGGTGTGGGACCAAAAAGTAACATCATAGGAACAGTGCATGAGAGGATTTGGTGTTTGGATTTACAAGCAAATTAATTAAGGGGACGAAAAGGACTGAAAATATGCATGCATATGACTGACAATTAGTGTGAAAGATAGGAAGGTGTGTGCATTTGTGTGGTTGGTCTAAACATGGAGGACTACTGTTACCAGCCCTTTTCTTCATGCCCTTAAGCAAAGAAGTACAACTGTGCTAGATCCAGCTAAAGGAATTCATGGTTTTTAAAAGCCACTCAAATGCCATTTCTGGCCAGCATTGTTCCAAACTAAAGCTTTCTCAGACAGAAGGCGGTGTGTCCTCTTTCAAAAGAAAAACAAATAATGGAAAAAAGCAGCAGTAAGAAAGGACAAGGTAACAGTAAACATGTGGTTCCCAATGAATGATGCAGCTAACCCCTCTGGCCAATAAAGAATTGGTTGATTTAAAAAATGGCTAAACTGAGATCCCTAAGCATGTGTGCCAAATTTCAAAGCTTGGATGCAAACGGAGGGAATCGAGAAAGAATATAAGGCAACTGTGTGCTTGATATGAATGTTTTCGCATATGATGGATCTTGAGTGGTGTACCAAATGTTTTTATAATAAAACTTTGGCAATTGATTTGTATGCACTGGTGAACAGAGTGTGAATGTATGTTTGTTCAGTGTTTCGAAAATATTGTGTTGAGCGACCTTTGTTCATAGACGCTGCATATAAAGTTTCATGCAGATCAGTCATTTGCTGCCAGAGGAGTAGTTTTTTTCAACTCCTGGATATCTATCATGCGTTGGCCTTATGGGACCCTGAAGCAAATAGTTTCCTTTTCAGAAAACTGATCTAAGTATTGCATTTCATGACAAATGGGGTCAGGGGTGCGACCTTGCAAAATCTGAAGTTTTTGTTATAGGAGGCAATTGTGTATATTTTGCTCACTAAAAGGCCTAACTGACACTTCAGTCTTGGCATTAAGACCCGTTCAAGCCTCTAGATAAAATGTGGAGTTAGTGATATGTGCAAGTAGTTTGCGTTCAGGATTTTGGTACAGTAGCACTAACTTATTTCAACTTTTTAAATAAAATCATTCCTTCTTTGGTCAGAAGAGTGCACCTTGTTCTTTGTGCGTCTTATCACATTTATTATTTAGTGTGGTTTGAATAGCCATTGTTATAGGCTGGATTTGATCAGTTTGGCAAAAAAAATAACAAAAAAACACCCCACCCGTTCACCAGAGAAGGCTACAGCCACAGAAGCCTTGCAAACCAAGATAACGGGAGAGGTGAAATCCGGCTTGAGGCCATTTATCACGGTGTTGCTCAGAGCAGCCTTGACTGCCTCATAACACACACCGCTTCATTTAACACTGCTCTGTCCTTATACACACCGCTTCATTTAACACTGCTCTGTCCTTATACACACCGCTTCTTTTAACGCTGCTCTGTCCTTATACACACCGCTTCATTTAACGCTGCTCTGTCCTTATACACACCGCTTCATTTAACACTGCTCTGTCCTTATACACACCGCTTCATTTAACACTGCTCTGTCCTTATACACACCGCTTCATTTAACGCTGCTCTGTCCTTATACACATCGCTTCATTTAACGCTGCTCTGTCCTTATACACACCGCTTCATTTAACGCTGCTCTGTCCTTATACACACCGCTTCATTTAACACTGCTCTGTCCTTATACACACCGCTTCATTTAACGCTGCTCTGTCCTTATACACACCGCTTCATTTAATGCTGCTCTGTCCTTGAAATGTTCAGCATAGTTTGTCAGTCTCACCGACCTGGCAAGTTATGAAAGCCGTTTTGGTGACGGACAGATTGAGACTGAGATATAGATGGATGGATTGAGTGACTGCACTGATATGTCAGCCTTTTGAAACAGGCTCGAGTTCAGGTCAAGAAAACGAAGTGAGCGCAGAAAGGACATGTTAGTTGCAACCAGCGAGTCAATGGTGTTTTACAGAATGCAAGTGAATGAGGAGGTTTGAGCATATGCAGGGAGGTGTGTGTGCTCTGTGTGCGTGTGTGTGTGCGTGCGTGCGCGTGTGTGTGTGTGTGACACAGAAATGAGAAGAGAATATATAGCTTTAAAGCCAGTAAACAGGAATACAGGAGACATTCTCTACAATCACAGACCAGGACTGAGGGGTTTCATTCCATGTGCCGGCTTTAATAAATGTCTCTGCTGTGGCTCCTTCATCACTTTGGGGTGTGGAAGAGATAAGACTGATCCATTCATACTGTTAGGGGATATGGAGGAGTGACGAGGCGAACTTCACCTCCTTTGCGCCTGCAGATGGAGAGAGAAATGCACTAGAGGGTGGAAAGTGGGTTGTCATGATAGGGATCTGGAACAGAGGTTTCTGGGCGTTTGGCGATGAGCGGTCTGGGTTTAGAGAGCCTCCGTACTCAAATGTACAATTTGGTGCACACGTACACCCGAGCAGCATCAATCACCATGTACTCTTCCTCCGATCACTTCCTGGCACAAGTCTAGATAGAGGCACATTGAAACCACGTTCTATATGTTGATGTCCTCCCTAGGCTCCTGTCAGTCTTCTAATCCTTATCCTCAGTCTGCCCCACTGAGGGAATGACAGAATGCCGTCACACACCATCAGGACTGGAGCACTTAGATTCCTTTTGGGGCAGGGGTGGGAATTTAAGGGGTGTGGCTTGGCTTTGCAGAGCCGGGACAATCTCGGTTGTCATCACTAAACCATGTCAATCAAAGCAAGTGGCATGCCAGTCATTTCTAATCCATTAAAGGGATATTCACATTTTTGGCATGTTAGACCTCACTTTCTACATGCTTTTAGTTGCTGTATCAAATGGATAGCTTTTTCGATTAAAATTCCTTTCTGATGCTTTCTTTGCTGGCTTAGTCGATTGCACGAGGCGTATGTGTTTGTAGATGGACTCACTAAAAACCCCACTGCGATGTACTTTAACACATCGCCACAAGAAACTCTATAGCCATCTCATGTCTTTGTGGGCTATACACACGTCGACATCAAAACACTTGGCCATTTCCATTATGAGCATGAAACAAACATTGTACTTCCTGTTTTATTCTTGTTTTAGACAGTTTGAATTATAAACTGAGTTAAATTTACATTTTAATCATAGCTGACACTTCAGAGAATCCAGAGTGACTTATTACAGATTTAAAACATGTAGGTTGTTTTTTACAGCTGGGAGGAGAGACCAAAAAGAGCCATTTGGAAGTTAGAGATGATTATGTAGCTATGGTGATGAGGCCCAGATTTTACATTTAGCTGTTAACAGAGTCAGTACACCAGTTTAACATCTCACCCTAAGACAGTATCCTAAACAGAGCAACATCCCTTTCACTTCCCAGGGGTATTCAGATTGAACCAGAGGGCCCGTCAACACTACTTTTTGATTTTAATGTGCATGTGTAGTCAACAAAGACATCAGAGTATGGTAGAGTTTCATGTGGGGGTTGTTTTAAAGCACACTTAGATGCGTTGATTGTTGAGTTCATCCACTACCATTGGTGTGGTTCATGGAAGGGACTATTCCACCCACAAAAGCTCAGGAATAGAACTTTGACCAAACAAAACTGGGTCTGGGTGATGCTACAGCGCTAAAAGTGTTATATTACATTGTTCCACCCTGAGATGATTTACTGTGATTGTCTTAGCTGTTCTTTCAGCTTTCAGGCTCTTTCAGACAGGATTAACAGTGGTCAAAACCAACAAACAGGATCTGTGGGGGGTTTAGGGACATGTCTAAAGGGACACTTCACTTTGAGTTCAGGACAGCCCTTTCATAACAAACAGCACATTGTGTGGGATGACATCACCAGGGCTCTGGTTTCAGTGTGTGGTGCAAATATCATTGGTCAAAAAAAAGAAAAATTCTCAGCAGAGTTACTCACATCAGTATTTGCATATTTTGATGCTGACACAGAGGTTGTACGAGGAAATACAGTATTGGGGAAAACGAGAGGGAGACAGATTTTTCCCTAACACTTGCTGTTTATTTCCCACAAGACAAATTTAGATGAATGTCTTCTGAGTGATTGAAAATGTACATGCTGTATTATTCTTTCTCTACAAATCTGTTTACTCAGAGAGAAAAAACACAGATACTGAGAGAAACTGACAGATGAAGTTTACTCACTCTGTCGCATAAACGCAAAAATAGAGAAAAACAGAAGTCTGCCTCTGGTTCTATGCTCTTGGATATCTAAGGAAATGTTAGCTAGCTGAATGCAGAGTCTAACAGAAACTCTGTGAGAGAGAATGACAGACAGAAAAGAGTGAGGGGCACAGAAAGAGACACAGAGAGAGAAAGAGAGACAGACAAATACGTGTGATGGATATGACCAGAGGTTCTGGGCTGCGTACGTTTAGCATAGTTTACATAAGGGATTAGCATTCCGCCTTAGGAATCACATAGCACATTCCACACACAAGCCTTGCATCCAATAAAGGAGAGCCGGCATATCCCATCGTGTTCCCAAAGCATTCCCCTCTTGCTTTGTCATGTTCAGGGATTATACTACACTAACAAATGGAATCGAATGGGGGACATCCAGTCCCAAATTGCACCCTATTCCCTGCATCCGTCCACTTTAACCAGGGCACACCGAGAATAGGGTGCCATTTGGCTTTGAATTGAACCGCTGTTCTACTCAAAGGCTAAAGGCCACGTCCCTGACCTCCGATCCTTCCCTCAGAATGCAGACAGGCTCCCCGAATTCATAACATACAGGTCAAAACTCCCCTCATCACTAGCTGCTGTCCACCTTTCTTAATAAGCTATATTCGGATTGTCTTTTGAGTACATATTTAATTACGCATTTAAGCATTATGTCCTTAGAGGTGTGGTTTATGGCCAATATCGTTCTTAGGCATGACACAACTTGGAGTGCCCAGATACAGCCCTTAGCCACTGTCTTTAGACGTGGTACTGTGGTGGCCATATACCACGAACGCCAGTGGGGGCTTCTATCATAAACTGGGTACCAAAGTAATTAAAATAGTAAAGAAAAATATTCATGCGGTGTCATGTACCATGGCTTCTAGGCAATCAGCATCCAAGATTTGAACCAGACGTTTAATAACACTGTATCTTGGTTTTGTTCTGTGTTATTTATGATCACGTACTTGTGTTTTTACTATGTGCAGCGAAATGGATTGCCCATCAGGGATAATAAAAAGGCTGTACACTACCTACCCAATTGCAAAAATAAGCCCATTTCATCAGTTAAGTACTGCACACCTCCCTAACCCTGTGTCTCAGGGGGCCTGAGCGTGGTGTTGGACATCCAAACAGCCTGAGATTATGTGAGTCAGGACCGAGGAACTCGACATGGCTTAACATA
>JACXGI010015520.1:0-17305 GCA_016801175.1 Esox masquinongy
TTTTACAGACACCTGACCTGAAATCGCGAAGAACAAGCAATAAGAGTTAATGCACAGTGGCTAGGAAAATGTCCCTAATGGCGTCCAAACTTAAGAAGAAACTTAGAGAGGAACCAGACTAAAATGATTTGCATATATTCTTTGGAATTCTATTGGGTTAAATATTATGGCTTATGCTTGTCACTAAGACTATTTCATCCAGGAAATTGGATGACTGTGCATTCCCTTTGAATGTGCATTGGAAATATTGAAATGCATACACGTGCAGTGTCGCAAAGAATGGAGCTAACTATGAGTATTTTCTCATGAAGGGTCCGTTTCTCATTAGTTTCAGCTGGTCAATCAAAACTAAAGGAGGATTATATATTCTCTCTGACAATACTTTACTCAATTGGAGGTTAACTGTATGTACTATACCCAGGGTCACTCCTCCTCTGTCCTTCCTTCTTTCCCCATATAGAACTGTCAACTCTCCCTCTCTTTTGCTCATCTTTTTTCATCGTCTTTCAAAAGGCCTCTTTTCATTCAATCCATTATAGTTTGCCGGCCTTAATTCTTCTTCTAGAATTACATCTCAGGAAATGCTTAGCGGCTCCTTTACCATGGATATGATTGGAAGTTTTTAACTGGAGCTGAGGAGAACGGAGGAAGCTCATCTCTTCTCCAATCTTTTGTCAACTCTCCTTTTTTCAAAAGAAGACTAAATGAGATTGTTCCATTTGCTCGTTTGCTCATTTTAACCAGCCCATTCTCTAACGGAATATGCCAGGAGGTGCTGATTCTTGAGGTATCATATTACATTTGTACGTGGAAAATCTGGATGTTATACCATACTAGGAAAAACACAAGTGCCTGTTAACATCTGGTAGGCTTGTGACTTGCTAGGTCATTGTGAGTGGGGATGATGCATGGCTTTCAAGCCAGCAACTTTGGCTCAGATTTTCTACACTGCACAATTATACACTTGTTTTGTTTTTGTCTTTCCAAACACAATCATAATTACAGTAAAATCCTGTCCCTTACCTTAACTGTAAGCTTAACCATTCAGAATTTACGCCTGAACACGGATTTCCTTCTTTGCCTCAAGGAGGTGACCTTTAAGGACTATTCATCAGATGCAGACAACTTTTTGTGTTTTCCTTTCGTTTTATGTCTTCACCTTGCCAAGTGTCTTTGCATTTCCTCATGACATTCCTTTTCATGATATTTCTTGTACTTAATATCTCACAAGATATTAATTACTTTTTGGACAACAAAAGAAGAACTTGTAACTTTTATTGCATTCATGTTCGTTTGAATCTATTCCAAAGTTTTGTAGTGTTTGTAGGTGTAGCTAAACTTTTGATTAGTAGTGTATGTACAGTATTTGGTTGCATAACTTTTGTGTGTGATATGTGATGCTCTTTAGTTGTTTTTTCTTTCAAGGTTTTTTTGCCTTAACTTGAATATTCTGTGACCGAATTAAAGGCATGTTCAATTGGAAGCAGTCAAGACCTTGACAATTCTTGTCCCTGAAACGCTGTCCAATGAGTTTTGAACCCTTTACCTGTGCTTTAGCAGACAAAACGTTTCTGTTAACAAAGTGATACAGTTCCAGTGGCAGCCTTATATACCCAAGCGATAACAGCCCCTACACCTTATTTTACAGATGTGACTGTATGCTCTGCATCTTTTTCATGTTATCTGTAATGTTTGGATATCTCCATGTCTCCATTTCTTTAAACAGATCGATACACTACATAAAATGTTATTAACCACAAAATCAATGTTGAATTTCTCATCAAAAAAAGTATGTCATCAAAGTGCTGTAACTCATGATAATCCACCGAAAAATACAGTGTGCCGTTGGTAAAGGACAGTAAATATTGGTTCAGCAACCTAAGGAGCTAGATATTACCAATGTTTTTAAAGAGTCTGTAGAGTATGTCTCTAGTTTACAGGTTTTAATGTTCATATGTTTAAAGCAATGTACTTTGTCTTGTGTTTGAGCGTCTTGTTATCTGTTTCTTGTTTTGTCAGTACACTGTATTTTTTTCTTTTTCTATTTGTTTTTTAATCATTGAACCTAAACTGTATGTGTTAACATGTATATGCAGGGCCCAGCTGTAAAAGAGACCTTGGTCTCAGTCTGTGTTCCTTGTTGAAATATAGGTATTATTATACAAACAAATACAATTTAAATATACAAACTTAAACTGGGCATAAAATTTGTCCAGAAGTTCTTCCTGCCTGGGCGATGTGATTGGCAAATATGTATTTAAAGTATTTAAAACTCAAGACTATAGAGTTGGCTATGAACTAGATCAGGGCTGCACAATCCTGTTCCTGGGGAGCTACCATCCTGTAGGTTTTCTCTCCAAACCTAATTTTGCACACCTGATTCTAATAATGAGCTGGATGAAAAGTCTGGTTATTTACAAATGAGCTTGGAGAGAAAACTGTTTTAGGCACCAGTTGTAACCTTTTTGAACGCATCAAAGCTGTTTTTTACCTGATGACAGATGGGTTAGTTTGCATGGACAATGGTGTTGTCTGCTTTTTTATTGGTGTTCTCTATTTGCTATTAGCTGAAGCAAATTTTCAACTCCATACCATTTAAATGGAGCTCAATGTAGTGGGCTATGCTAGGCTGAAGATTTGTTCTGAATATATGCCGCTACTTTACACCTACAGTACCACTGAGCTATGTCTGAGGATACTTACTCATGTACGTAGTTAAAGCTGTCTACTCAGAAGATGGTTGTAAGGTAGTCTGCAGTGGAGACAGAAACAGATCCTGTTGTGACCAGGGCAGCAGATAAACTAGCCACTATAGCTACACGGTAGTAATGCAGTTGCTGATCCAAATATAGCAAAGAAAAGTATTTGGAATTACAAATACTGTGTGTGTGTGTGTGTGTGTGTGTTTGCATGAATGAGCGTATGTGTATAGGGATGCGTGTGTATATGTAACATTGACGATTGTTGCTTTGTCTTATGACTACATCATCAACACACAAAGCACATACAGCTCCCTCTGACACAGCCACCTACAGCCTAGGGGGAAGCCAGCTGTTTGAATCTGGCCTGTACTCAGTTGTGAGGTTGAGGCCACTGCTGGCCAAAGCGCTGTCCATGTTTACCAGATGCACCATCCGTCCCCCCCAGGTAAACCACGCATCTGGCAGCGCTGAGCCTCAGCAAACACACTGGCCCAGGGCCCAAAGCATTCTGGAAAATGAAGTCAAACACATTGGCCGAAGGCCCAAAGCATGCTGGATGATGGAGTCAAACAAATTGGCCCAAGGCCCAAAGCATGCTGGATGATGGAGTTAAACACATTGGCCCAAGGCCCAAAATATGCTGGATGATGGAGTCAAATGAACTGGCCATGGGCCCAAAGCTTTATAGATGTGGCAAAATGCTGTGTCTGTGTATTGTTCCATGACTATCTGTAGGGACAATGGGAAACTGTGATTATGGAAAAATCTCAACTGCAAGCATGTCTTAAAGTACTATTACATCATGCAAATATGCATCTGTTTTTGTCAATGTTTATTTGGACGAATCAGGATTGGGCAAAGACAGTGCTTAAAATGGACGAGGTTGTTTCAATCCTGCATGCAAAAGATTCCCAGGGAACAATAACATTGAACTTACAACCGTAGAACAGTTTGACTTTCTTTAATTACAAGCAATGTTGTTAATGACCCAAGTTTGGGGGATCTACCTCTATAAAAAAAAAGAAAGTACATCCATATTACTTTTAGATATTCTTTGTTGAAAACAGCCTCACAAACTGAACATTGGAGGAGTTAATGAGACACTTCTGATATGACTGAAATGATCCGACATGAGTTTTGTGTGACGTTAGCAAGTAATGTCTGTAGCTAGGAACTGCAAAGGCCTCTTAAAAATATGGCGTCTATGCTGAAACAAATCACATTTCTATTGTAAGAAAAGACATGGCGCCGCCTCGCTGTCATGCAGTGCCATCTGCAAGTAAAATTTGTTTCCTTGTTGAACCTGCTATTAAAACATTTTAGAAGGCTTTTTTTGCTAATTGATAGTGAATATGTCAACAACCCATGTCCGATGGTTAATTTCAGTTGGCTAACTGCCCGAATAACAACTAGCAGTTGTAGCTGATTTGCTATGGGTCAGACAAAGTATTTTAGTACCGGGTGAAATTGTTTTTATGAGTTATATGCCAAATCCAAAATGACTGTCACAACACTCACCTATAGAATGGTGGTGTCTCCTTTCAGAAGGCACAGTGGAGAGACACTGGCTGACAAATGACAGGTGGACAAGGCAATGGTGAATATGTCGTGGAGTGTTGGCCTCATTTAGAAGAGCCAGGAGAAGCTCTTGGTGATACATTTTACTTGTTGACCAGAAGCTTTGGCCGCACAGACAATCAGAAACACAACTCTTCATGCATTCTATATTTTCAGTTTCATTTGCAATGTAGTTAATTTTTACGGGCCATGCACAATGTGACCCTCTACCACAAAAAAGACTGTCGTTTTGCCATTTTGATGCATGTGTATGTATATTTCAAAAGTACACTTTAAAAACAAGAATATCACTGTGTTATTTTTTCTACACAATTGCAAAAGAATGAACACCTCAGTTTTCTCTGTAAGTTTTGTATGGATCCACAATTTAATGCATTATGCTCAGTAGTTATAATTATATAGGGTTATATATAGTTATTTGAGAGTACTTTGTAAATCAGTCCATTAAGTTTATGATCAGTGTTGTGGACTGTTATGACATATTGCATGTGTAAAAACAAGAAGCTGAAAGCTGACAGGCGGCAAACGAAGCTTTAATGTTCTCGTTTTCTCATGGTGAACTCTTCTAGAAATAATTGTGTGTACTTACTGAGCAAAACGTCACTCATAGCAGGAGACTCAAACTCACTCCACAGGGGGGCAGGGTGCAGATGTAGGCAACCCAGTTGGTTTCATATTAGGTCTATAGACAACAGGTTAGCGACGTTCCTACGTAATCAGTGACTTCAATGAATCGATAACATGAAGGAGAAAGAACCAGCACACACTTGGACCTCTGTGGAATGAATTTGATGCTTACAGCAAGGTTTAATATGTTCTATGTCACACGAATGACTACGGTGGTGACATGTTTCAGGGACAATTCCTGGAAGTTAGCTAGAAACCAACCACAAAGGACATGCAGGACACCTACAGTAAAAGCTACAGTAACAGCTACAGTACTATACAAGATCGAGATTCAGCATGTTTGCTATGAACAAACATTGTTTGACAGTAGCTAGACATTTAGCGGAGCTATGTATTGATTTATTGGCAGACTCAGCTATGTCACTAACCCGTGGCTTCAAAACTGAGTCACATCTGTCCTCTTACATCTTTAAGTGCCTTCATCTTGGGCACGGCTTAGGATTGCTAGCAATGCCCATGCCATTAGAACTGTACTGTTTAAAGTCTACTTATGTCAATCTGCTAAAGTGAACATGCAAAAAACTGCTATTATTACCATAAGTAATTACCATAAATGGTGAAATATACGACCAGAACCAGCAGCCTCTTTGCCTACACTATACATTTCTGTGTCCAGAAAAGCTGGGCGACTAAGTATGTTTACTCAATGCATCCTCAATGAGTGCTAATGAAATTATTATTGGGGCTTGAAAACCTATTACCATCTAAAAAAACAAATAATTTATGGATAGAATGTTATCATCTTTTTCGTAACACCAGATTGATTATACATCCTGTTTACTGTTAGCTAGCCAGCTAACGTTGAAGAGAGCATTACATTCACTGCTGTTTGACTGACTTTGCCAGTGACAACATTGCCATGTGTCTAATATGCATTTGAGGACATGATGAGAATGATGACAGCAAACTAACTATACTAAATAGTTGCCTACTTCAGCAATGTCATCGTATTTCCAGCCCCTTATAGTGTAACTAAACTAAACAATAATTAGCCCAGCTAACTTTTGACCATAAATATAACTTAGAACTGCATCTCTTAGAATGTTGATAACAATAGCAACACATTACAAAGTGACAGAGGTTCAATCCATAAACACTGTAACGTGATGTGTAGGATCCCAATCTCTTCTATGGAGTTTTATGACAGCTGGCAGTCAACATTGGTGCATTACCGCCATCCACTGTAGCAGTGTGAAACTCTACCAGTGCTTCCTGCTTACCGTTCAAACCCTTACTATAGTGAACAATAATAATAATATCGGCAAACAATACCTCCCAGACAATGACCTAAACAGGCCTTTCCTTTGCATTGCCACGTTAATTTCCATGCTATAGAGCACCTGCAACATAGGTAGCGCAAGGCCTCCAAAATAACAAAATAAAATGGCAAATTTTCTACTCAACATTAAGCAGACTTGTTTTAAATTTAAATGTATGTAAAGGAAACTACTGCTGAGATTCAAAGTCAACAATGTTGACGCTATTTTGTTTCCACACGGATCACATATTGGATATAGAGGGCTTCAGAATTTAAATTTTTGCGATGGACAGAACTGGGTATTTCAGCAGCGTACACCTACAGTATGAACACAAAAGTGAGATCACACAGCTGACCAAATTAGACGACATCTATTTCTGTGAGATTTTAGGCACAGTGAAGTCAGCATGCTTGAATAGGCAAATGTTGAATAGGTTATCATGCTTCCAAATGATGAATAGGTACAAAAATCTCTGTAGTAAACCAATAATTTTAGAGATTAGAAATTGTTCTAATAAAAAAATGCATACGCATGGAGTTTACTAAGCAATAATGACGTGCTTTGTAATCTTTTTAAAGTAATGGTTCACCACAGACATTTTTTACTTCAACATTTGGAAGCATTATAACTAGAATTATGACAGTTGAAAGGTCAATGATATAAGTAAATGGATGTTCTACTTCCCAAACCAAAATCACAGAAAGAGGGTGCAGAGTGTGTGAGCCCTATGACTGTTCATCTCTTTAAGAGGGGGCTCTATTACCTATCAGCAAATCAGGGCATTATATGTTATTATCTTCAGATGAACACACCCACATGTCAGACTAAGAATTTCAAAGTTCTGTGTTGGGTTCAATATTAAATGAGCAGAGTTATTAGACTTGTTTATCGATGACTTAAAACGACTGCATAGGGGTTTAATAAAATAAAATATTCAAATTAATGGATGGCTTTTATTGATTTCCATTAATGGATGGCTTTTGATCTGTAAAATCTTAACACCAACTAGTCTGCAAAGAACAAAATTGATTTGTTTTTTCCTATTTCTCCATTCAGTATAAATGTATTTTCTATATTCACTTAATCACCAGTTATAAGTAATTCAGGATTACTGTGTATGGGTCTTAAATCATGCTTCTCCCAGCATGCACTGAGAGCCCATAAAATACATATCATTATACTACACCCTAATACATAAGTCCCAGTCTCAGTGGCCTATTAATCCTGTTGAGTAGGCTAATCTTTTTTATTTATCTCAATATTAATCTGTAAACATTTCCATTAAAGATTTCTCATCAATATCTTTGTTCCATCAACTCTAAATGAGAACAATGAAGCTGAATCTGTTTAGTAGCAATATGCAGTTTAATGGGAATGAATGCATTCAGACTAAAAACACTATTATATGAGCACGCTCGGTGTGACCAGTGGCCGTTTTTTAAAGACTTACCAAAGCATATTATTTTTGTCTTTATGATGTGCAAAATAACTGGTAATGCTGCACTAGAATGACAAAAAGATTGGAGTGCTTTTTCAATTTAAGAATAATGAAACAATAACAGACTAAGATTTCACCTTTCATATAATTGCAAAATAAGTATGATCATTCTTAGTAGCAGTACAAAATGGGCACCTTTGAATGTGACTAATAATACAGACAAGAACAGATCAATTATTTATTCTGTTAGGTCAGGAAATCGGAGCATGCGCTCCATATTAAGTTTATGTCACAGATTTCACACAATGCAGTTCAGTTCTACAAATGAACTGCAAGTTGAATGAGGAAATTGACCTGAATCTGGGGGAGAAATTCATGCTAAAACATGTAGGGAAAACTGTAATCCCTTCAATGTTGGTCAGAACGGGTCAAGGGTCACCTTTTGTGGGTGCTTAATGTTTAAATGTTTTTTTAAGAGTAATGCTTGTGCCTGAACAACGTACTCTATGTCTCGATGGATAAGAGTGTGTAAATTACATAAATGTAGAATTTAAATGTCACTTTTAAAATTTCTCCAGGTTGCACCCCTCAGCGTTTTACAAAGGGGAAGGAAAAATGTTTTGTTGTTGTTTTAACTGCTGATTGCCTCTTTAAGCCTTTTGTAAGGATCACCCCTTAGTGCTAACACATGCTCTGAGAGAACACGTGCCAGGTGATTGGTAGCAAAACCTTATTTTCTACGTATCGATTCCAGAGGGCCTTGGCCCACAAAATGCAAAAACCTTGGGCAAGACAGATCTGCTGCCACGTCTTACAGTAGAAATCAGCCAATCAATGTCACTTTATTCCACCCGGGCCTGTATGAACCTAATTCCACTCATCATGGCTAAATGGTGAAAACCTGGTGGCTCATCAATCATCTATCCAAGGAGCACTCTGTGCTTAATAGTCTGGTCTTTACTCACTGAATAGCAGCTGCATTTATCTATCTGGGGGAGCCAAGTGGAAATCCTTTCTACTATCTGACAGAGGAGAAGAGAGAGAAGGATGGAGAGAGGAGAGAGGAGAACATAGGACAATGTCTAATGTACTTTGATCGCTGTGTTCTGTCTCTCACACATTCTAATTCCCAAATGGGGGCTGACTGCCAACACGTTTCACAACTGAAGCTTGCTGGAAGATGGATTACCATTATTTCTCCTCTACTGACTTCAGAATCAATTTTGATCGGTCTGTTTTGTAGAAAGCCGCGTGCAGTGTTTGAATGTGAAATCAATATTTCCTCAATCTGATATTAACATCTGCTGTAGTGTCTTTTTGCCTGCTTAGAAAATGTTTGATTGTCTCAAGTTTTACAAAGTTTTTCCTTTGTAAAGATTGTGTGACAAATCAGTTATTGTAACCAATCTCCTCTTTTCTCTTTCAGGTGACAAGTGCCCATGCTTCCAAGTCAGACCTCATCAAGTCTGGCAGCCCCAAGTCAACGTTAAAACACATATGGACAGAAAGCAGCAAGGACCTGTCAATCAGCAGGTTGTTGTCACAGACTCTCCACGGCAAGGAGAACACGACAGCCTTGGACCTTCGCTATGATACCCCGGAGCCATACTCTGAGCAGGACCTCTGGGACTGGCTGAGGAACTCCACCGACATCCAGGATTCCAGACCTAGAGCCAAGAGGCGGCCTATGGTCAAGACGGGCAAGTTCAAGAAGATGTTCGGCTGGGGAGACTTCCACTCTAACATAAAGACAGTCAAACTCAACCTTCTAATCACCGGGAAGATTGTGGACCATGGCAACGGAACCTTCAGCGTCTACTTCAGGCACAACTCCACGGGCCAAGGCAATGTGTCCGTAAGTCTGGTTCCGCCTACAAAGATTGTCGAGTTTGACGTGGCGGCCCAGCAGTCGGTGATCGACGCCAAGGACTCTAAGTCCTTCAACTGCCGCATTGAGTATGAGAAGGTGGAGAAGGGCGCCAGGAACACGCTGTGTAACTTTGACCCGTCCAAGACGTGTTACCAGGAGCAGACACAGAGCCATGTCTCCTGGCTGTGTTCCAAGCCCTTTAAGGTCATCTGTATCTACATCTCCTTCTACAGCACTGACTACAAGCTGGTGCAGAAAGTCTGTCCGGACTACAACTACCACAGTGACACTCCTTATTTCCCTTCTGGATGACCACTTCCGCAACTGCGACCCCAATGTGAAGGACCAGTGAGGCACAGAGGGATTCTTCTTTTTCCCCACCCAGAGTAATATATGTTAGCTGTACTGTTCTGAACATAAAAACGAATGTGTTAAATGAAACCTATTTATGAAATAATGATTTTTGAGGACAATACAAACTGGCAAAAAGTGATTTAATCATTATTTTTGATTAATGGTTGTGAAAAACCATCATTATGTTAATAATAATAATTTGTATTATTATTATTAATATTATTATACACAAAATATGACTAAACAAATAATATAGATACTAATATTTTTTTTTATAGAAGTCTTCTACATTTTTCCCATGAATGATTTCATAGATGCATAACGTGTACATATTTGGGGTTGATAATTTCATTTGTAAGTAAAATCATCATTGTATGTAAGTCGTATTAGTTTGTGAAAACAATTTTATTTTATGCATATGTTCTTTTTTAGAACGTAAATGTAGATAGTCTAGATTTTCTCTTTTCAGCATTTATTACTTTTTCCTTAAGGCAACCATACTTACTATATGAAAGTTCACTTCTGTGAGCCACCAATCGGACAGCCCCGTACAGGACCCCGTTTTGTTCACACACGCAATACTCTTCAGTCACAGCAGTTATATTCTGTCCTCTCAAAAATAACAGTCCGGCGTCTTATAATTGAAAGCCTTCAAGATCCTCACACATATCTAGAACCATCTTCCCCGCAGATGAGAGCTGAAAAAGAAGAGTGTCAGGGTGCAGTCTAAGAACCCGGTGGAAATGGAGCATTTAGGGCCAGGGTCCTCACCAGCCTGGTGGACTTATTTACTTGCAGGCTTCTCCCACAAGTCCTGTTTTATAAATACATTTAAAAACAATGTACATGTTCAGGAATGATGCTGTTCAATCCTCAGATATTTTTGGAGTGTCCCTGTATAAGTCTTGGCTCTGATTGTTATTAGAAGATCACAGCCTTATTAGTTACTATTCAGTTGTGATTGACTGGGGGGCTTTGCTCATTGTCATTGACTTAATAAAAAAAATGTAATGTAATGAATTATATATCTTAGAGAGCCTAATTTGTATGAATGGTTTGTATTGTACATAGTTTATCCTGAATTGAACTGCTTGTGTATTATGCCCCCATAAATCTATCACCCCCTTCCCTCTCTCTCTCTCTCTCTCTCTCTCTCTCTCACTTTCTCTCTTTCATTCATTAATGCTCGTTCTTGGTTCTTCGAACAAAGACACTGATGTTGCTGATGGCGTAGATGTGAATCCATTAAAACAGCAACCCTATACATATGCTGTAGAACTAATTGTATTATAAGTACTCATCAACTGTATGACTAAAACACGTATTTCTTGGGGGAAGGTTGGAATGGAAGTGTACATATTAATAAAAACACTGTAAGTTTTATCAGTGAAATGTTCCTGTGTGTGAGTTCTTTATTTGCAAGCGTCATTGATTAGTAAAGTGGCAGGATTCAAAGGTCTCTAATTCGGAACTGACATGTAAGCATGTGAATCATGTGCTCAACATGATTCACATATCGAGTCTTCCAACATATTGAACCTAGTCGTACACTGCTTCTATCTCCTCATGGCCTTCCTGAGTATCCCAGTAGTGAACTTTAGTAATTCCACATCTCTCTCTGACTACATATTTACCTGAGCTTTATTCAGCCAGTCCCTATAAACCCAGAGGCAAAGAGGCAAACTCCCGCAAGGCAATCTTCTTTTAGGAGTTATAAAAGTTTCTTTATGCCTCCATAGTAGACCTCAAAGTTTTACAATTAATATATTTGTTTGGTGTAAATAATTGGGTATGATTTATAAAGGCACACACATTTCCAGGCATATGCAAAGATACACCCCACAATGGGCTCTGTCATTGTGAAATGCCAGAAGTTTGAAACCACCAAGACTCTTGCAAGAAGAGGTATTCCTAAATACCTGTCTTCATTAAGGCCTAAATGCCAAGTGTGTGCAGAGTGTACAGGACCTCAGAGTGGGGAAGATATTTGTCTTTCAGGACGAATGTATTCCAAACACAGCCAAGATAATGCTGGAGAACGTTCTGGATAAGGTTGTGATATTCTTGAGTGGCCCAGCCAAAGCTCAGACTTGAATCCGATTGAACATCTATAGTGAGAACTGAGGATCACAATTCACTGATTCTCCTTATCCATCCAATATTAAAAGAAGTTGAGATCATTTACAAGGAGGAATGAGAGAAACTGTCTCAGTCCAGACGTACAAAGCTAATGGAGGCATACCTAAGGAGACCCAAATCTGTGATCTAGAAAATTTCTAAAAATGTCATTATGGGATGTTGTGTGTGGATTGTATGTACAATGTAATCAATGATGTCCATGAAAATAAACCAAATGTGGAGTAAGTGAAGGTGTCGGAATACTTCCCAAAGGCACTGTATGTACATCGTATTGATTGATGTTTGTTGTTAAGGTCAAAACTGCTTAGTGTGTCTGCATGGATTCTACAGCAAATGGTGTGTAGGCCATATGGCAGGTTGACTTGGAGAAGAGTTAACATTACCCCAGGTGGGTAGTGCTGGAGCCTGGTGTGGGTCAGAACCGGTCAGTTGCCAAGCCTTCCCTCACTGTTGCTTTCTTGGGAGAGCACAACACATAGGATGGTTTGTGAAAATCTTCAGATCGAGATGAATTGGGTTCTGCATGCTTTACTAGTGACTAAATGATCATGACCACCTTTAGACTACATGTTGACTATTTGCTTTAAGAGAAAGATTCATACTTCAGAGAGAAAATACCGTTCTTCCACCATCGAGCTACCTCAGAGAAACACTGACTGTTCAGCTCAAGGCCAGCCTACCGAAGTCATCCACCTTCGGCCAGGATAAGTGCACTACGCTTGGCTTCAACTATAAACTGCCCCACCCTGAGAGACTTCATGCAGACAGGTCCTAATGTGGCACATTTACAAATACAACCATTAAAGTTTACATGATTCTCTCTGTAAGTGGTATTATGTGTGAAATGGTTTAAGCTAGAATTGCTTGATATTGTCGATGGTAAGCCTGATACTAAATAGATATTCCGGGGCCTAGGCTTACACATACCCTGGGCTAGGTTAAATTCCCCTGTGGTATTATGTAAACATGGCAAAAGTTCCATTGAAAGTTCCCAGGAGCGCAGTGGGCTCCATCATTGTGAAATGAACGAAGTTTGGAACCACCAAGACACTTCCTGTCCAGCCAATTCTGGGAAGTAACTGGGCAAGAAGGGCCAACTAAGTAACTGGGCAAGAAGGGCCTTGGTCAGGGAGGTGACCAAGAACCCAATGGCCACTCTAACAGAGCTTCAGAGTTTCTCTGCAGAGATGGGAGAACCTGCCAAAAGGACAACCATCTCTGCAGTACTCCATCACTCAGGCCTTTACATTTTCTAGACTGAAACCACTACTGAGTAAAAGACACATGTCATGCTGTCTGAAAGATTTCTGAGTCAGGACTGAGGGAACGATGACCCAAGTAAAATATGGAGAGGTCCTTAAAGAAAACCTGATCCAGAGCACACAGGAGCACAGAATGGGGCAAATATTCATCTTTCAGCGTAACAACGACCTGAAAAACATAGCCAAGACAAAGCTGGACTCGCTTTGGGACAAGTCTACGAATGTAAAGCCTGACTTGCGCCCCACTGAACATCTATGGGTAGACCTGAAGATCGCATTTCATCGATACTCCCCATCAAACCAAAACAATGCCTGTGATAGGTTTTAATCTGATCTATATCGTAACTGGAGAAAGAGCTGTGACTCACTGAAATCTGGCGGACTTTGAGTCAGGTGTCAGCCAGACTAAAGACATTCAGAGAAGAGAGATGAATGCGGAAGTAACCTGTCCTGAACCAACTGCAAATCGTACAGAGTCTGAATACAAATGGACATGATATATATTTTTTTTTTATTGTTTATTGATATTGGCTTGATAAAAATGGCAAATTAAGGGCAAAGAAGGGCTATGACAGGGTACACAAATATAGACTCGTTTATTGATAATCAGTATCTACCAAAAATGCCAGTTTTGTGGGACCAAAACCCTGAAGGACCAAGGCTACTTGACATTTTCGGCAACTGCGCAAACAAGCATACTGAACAACAAAATGTGTCCCTACCCTTTTGCAAAATGTTAATGTAACATGCAGCACCAACAGGCACGTAAAGTAGGGTTCTTGTTCCACTGTCTGAGTTCAAAATGCTCCCAAACTTTGCAGAGGCATGACAACAGCATGATTTTGGATGTACAGGTACTTGAGACCAGATGAAACCTAATATGTTTATTTTAATTTTATGAACTCAAACAATAATCTTATTGTGGGAAACGTCTGTTCTTTTCTGACTCTGAACTTGTTAGACTAATGCTTCGATGTTCCTGATAAAGACAGCGATCCAAACTCTTCCAAATAACAAATGATCAAGTCATTCAATTCAGAAGGCTCTATGAAGACGTGTCCTCCTTAGCAGGTCCTGTCAAGCCGTTTGCTTCATCACAGCGCTCATTCAAACAGGACGCTATTGCTGAAATCTGAGAGAGAGCTCATTCTCCAGCATACGACCACAATTGAGCCACGTCTGGCGACGTCCGTACTCCGTGAAGGAGATTCAACTGTTCATCGCCATGATTCAACTTTTCATTGCAGATACACCACGGGACAATGACTTATAAAACTGACAGTTGGGACCATTTTATCTAAATTCACACCAACACCAGCTGACACCCTGGGTTTAACTGTTTTGTCCTTTCTGAATTTGAGCGTCATCACCTCACAAACACCCTCTGATCCCATACTAACCATACTATGTGCAAGTGAACAGGTTTTGTCAGAGTCTACCGAAAGAAGTCGACATGTGGATGCAGGTCGATGTGTGTCCCGGCACCTAGGAGAGAGGCAGACAAGATTGAGAGTGAGTGCTGTTTGTAGTCAATGGCAGATAACGGCGTCTGTTGTGGGAATCCTCGTAGTCGGCGGTTAGGATCAGCACTCGGATTTACAGTGATTAGAACCCTCTAGGGGAGAAATCCGCTCCTCGCTGAGTTTATCTGGCTCACAACTTATCAGTAATTAAAGTGTGTGCCAGGTTTGTATGTTCATCGGCTGTCTGTGGGGTGCTTTTACAGCCGGCCTCATTAATAAGGAGTAGGCATCCTAAAGTTTAGCCCTGAATGCTTCACTTTTAACAAGTCTACAGAGAGTTGGTTAAGTGTGTGATATGGGCATGTGTTTTTAATAGTACACAGTCAAACATGAGACAAATTGCTCCACAAGGGATAGTCTGTCTATGCCAAAGTATACAGCCAGTGTCTTTATCGGCCAAGACATGTAGGCTAATTACCCAAAGCAATTTACTATACCTTATCTCAGTTCAGATAAGCTCAAGATTGAATTTATACAGCCAATCGAGACAATATTAATGTGGCCATTTTATCTATTCAGTGACACACAAAACAAGGTGTGTGCGACTGGCCATGCACATACAATACTTAAAATGGTTGTCGATCTTACTAGTAAGTTATTTTCGCAGACCAAATCTGGGCAAAATGTTAGCGTTTGTGTTTCATAACATCCTCAATCAATTTGTCTCAGTATGCAACTACAACATGTTTCCTCATGGCCCATCCTGTCTGGCTGGTGTGAAAATGACATTTCTCCCCTGGTGAGTTAGAACACTTCCATCTCCGTAGAATCATAATGAAGTGGCAGAATAACCAACTCGACCATTCATTTAATTATGTCCTTTAGCGTGCACTCCTAAAGCATTACTCAATACAGGTTAGGTGATAAACACAACGGGGTGATTAATGTCTTTAATACCTGCAGATCAGATTTAGAGCTTCAGAGCTGGGATGGGTCTCTCCCTTGTTAGCAACACAGACAGCCTCTTCCGATGAAAAGGCTTATCTCTGGAATCAAGACGTCTGAAGAATGAGTTTGGGATCCTTCCCACATCCTGTCACACTCTGCCAATGCTACCGCCATTCCCATCCAGTCCCTGCATAACTCCCAAATGGCGCCCTATTTCGTACATAGTGCACTAATTTCAACAAAAGCCCTATGATTTCTGATACAAAGTAATACCCTACGTAGGAAACACAGCGGTATTTGGAACGCTAGCCCAGTCAAATCCAGCTCTGAACTTTTTTTCCTAAACAGAATTTCTTCCTTTAATCAAAAGCGGAATGGAAAAAGGACCTTGCGTGCCTCTGGGATATTTTTCCATTAACCATTTTGACACATGACTGACTGTGGGGGATTATTGGTTTTTGAAGAACTATTAACAGCTGTACATTTGCATTTTAATACAGTTCTCCTCGACTACTAATGCAATTTTGGTTCTTCGGCTTTGTGGCACCGCCTTGTTCCTGGAGCAATTCGGAGTAACAGCAGAAAAGGCCCTCCGGCTTTAATCATTTTAATTGCCATGAAAAATTACTTTCCATTAATCACCCCTGAATCTTGGCTAGTGTGTTCCCTTCCCAACCACCAACGCGGCTTGCATCCAAATTGTTGCTCATCCTTTCCTGTAAAGTTTTGAATTGGACCACAATGGTGGCTAAGTTGCCATCCTGAATTTCCAATGGCAAAGAAAGGGGCACTTACGGACACATTTTAAAGAAATTGTCAGCTTTCTCTCTCATAAACTTTTGATATGCATTAATTTTTTTTTCTAGGACTGGACTTACAGAGATAAGAAAAGAAAGGTCAAACTTTACTCTATAGTTTATTCATTTGTTGAGCTCATTTCTCTGTTCAGGTCAAATTGCCCCAGGGCCAATTTGCCAATTACTGAAAAAAGATAAAAACTCACATTATGTTAAACCTAAATGTGTTTAAGTTCCATCTAACTTGCTATTTGTCGCCAATGATTCATCCCCCATTCTGACCTTTGGAGGCATACACAGATCATCAGTTGGACATTGGTGCCCTTAGGTCCTCCCTGTGCTCTCTGTGTTCTCTTTGTATCCAAGCATCCCATACTTGGTATTCAGATGCAACATTGCCTTTGGTTTGAGGACAGTGAAGAACAAGAAGATTAACACTCAACCGCTGTCAAAAGAGTGAAAAATGAACCTTTTATCTGAAGGTAGCCTCAGCAGCAACCTTTGTTATTCCCCCCCGTACTACAGGGACGTCCATGAGAGGGGAGGTGCATTCATACTACAGGGACGTCCATGGGAGGGGAGGTGCATTCGTACTACAGGGACGTCCATGGGAGGGGAGGTGCATTCGTACTACAGGGACGTCCATGGGAGGGGAGGTGCATTCGTACTACAGGGACGTCCATGGGTGGGGAGGTGCATTCGTACTACAGGGACGTCCATGGGAGGGGAGGTGCATTCGTACTACAGGAACGTCCATGGGAGGGGAGGTGCATTCGTACTACAGGGACGTCCATGGGTGGGGAGGTGC